>QQSS02227151.1:0-10449 GCA_003687565.2 Craspedacusta sowerbii | reverse complement strand
GAAACACAAGATACGGAAAACCCTAATAGGCTAGAAACAGTGTCAAGTAGGGTGGTACGATGGGTGGCAAAAGCACTACATTCGAGCAAGAAGTGGGTCGTATCTTTAATACCATCGTGTGAAATTAAGCAATTTGGCTCCTTAACATCTGCAAAATTATGCACATATTTACGTGCACGCAGGGCACTAAGCCCAAGTCTCAGTTGGGTTAAAAACCGAAGGCCTGTTGGATGATGGATGTTGTACGTAGACTTTCTTAAAGGACGCACTACTTGGATCACTTGATTCTTGAAGCTTGTGTAGGTTGCAGATTCAAGAAGCGAATTGTCTAGGTTAGTCCTGTCAGAGATTAAGCCTAGAAAGAACGAAGCTTTAAACTTTAGGGTAACGGCAGTCGTAGCTTATGTAATCGAA
This sequence comes from Craspedacusta sowerbii, assembly GCA_003687565.2. NCBI lineage: Eukaryota > Metazoa > Cnidaria > Hydrozoa > Limnomedusae > Olindiidae > Craspedacusta > Craspedacusta sowerbii. The sequence goes on along the minus strand of QQSS02227151.1, from coordinate 10,035 downwards.
AGGGTCTCGTGAGTCTGTACCTCATGCATCTAGCTGAAACCAAAGCAAGCAAGTATGCAGGTGCAACGTTTTTAATAATTTTCCAGAACAAGAGAACTTTTCTACAACAGAGCCTTTCGGCGAGCGTTTCCCATCCTACATCTTCATATGGTTTTGCAGCTGAGGTGCCTTTCCAGGCACCCGATATAACTAAGGCAGCTTAGTATTGAGTGGATTCTAGTTTGGCAAGAGATAAACTTCCAAATGGTGAGTGATAAATAACAACGCCGTAGTCAACGAGGGGTCCTATAAATGACTTATAAATAGTCAATAGGCTATCTCTCGAGACATTATTACGAAGCTTGCGCAGTAGACCAACCCCCTTCATAACTTTAGTTATTAACTTGCTAATGTGGCAAGTGAAAGACAGATTTTCATCAAATATTAACCCGAAGTGCTTAACTTCCTGGACCTGCTGTACCAAGGAATTATTAATCTCCAGACACCAGTAGTCTGAGCGATATTAAGGCTATCAGAAGTGTCAGTGTTAATTTCTATATTTGGCGACAAATGCACATGTTACCAAGTAGACGGCTTAGACGAAAGTCTACAACAGACATTTTGACGAAGATTCTTAAGGCGCTGATAAGTGTAACGCCAGGAGTAGCTATAATGAAAGTGCTTGCAAATTATTTAACAGCAAAAAGATCATATAGCTTAAAGGACCTCCCACTTCCTGCTCGACAAGGTCTACTGCCTAATGGCATGGAATCAGCGCCACCCCACCCGACAATCTACGAGGCACTTCGCCCAAGTCAACGAAGATTTTGACGTTAGACAAAAACTTGATAGACGCATGCGTAATAATATCGAAAAAGTTGTTAAGTGCTTTAAACCTCAATTTCACCTTTAAAGAATTGTCGTTAGTTAAAGAGAATCGGTGTACAATAATTGACGAATAAACCTCAGCGAAATAAGCTCTTAAAAAAATGAATAAAAACACATAACACATAAAGAAGAAAACGCTTGGAGCAAAATTGAGCTCCAGCATAAAGCAGTGCAAGATATAGTCAGCAACAGTAGTGGATGACAATTAAGAAGCCGTTGGTGTTCAGGTTCGGCAGCTGCTGAGAAGATTTGGTTGTCGCCCGAAGTCGAGACTTCAGTTACTGGAGTTTTAAGATATGAATTCAGTGTAAGAGTTTAAAAAAAAACGCGAGACTTGAAAAGGTATGAACATACATGAAGTTTAGATATGCTAAATAAATTGTAGGATACAAGAGAAGCCAAACAGAAAGACTTTTTTCCAATGTATTTATTAGCCTGCGTCATTCTTATTAGCGTCGACTAAGGCAACTGAGAACTAACTAGCGGAACGAGAGCTCGTACTGAGAATAGTCTCCGGACAGGATGCATACATTATCGATATCGGTTGCATGCGTTTAATTCGTCTTTGGCCTAGTTTGATCCTTGAATGTTGTTCTCAAATTGATAATTAAACCCGAAAGTGTTAATCAGCTTCTTCCGGGGCATTCCTAACTGCAGCGAAAGACACTTTGATCGATCAAATAAAACTAGTTATAGCTATCAAGTGCAGGCGCATCCCTAACTTCGTCCCTTGCAGCGAGCCTTGCATCCTTGTTCGTTTCAATGGAGGTCAGGACACTATGAAATTCTTCTTTTGAGCTTAAACCATAGAACTTACCGTCACTTCCTTTCGCTGTTAACCGACAGTTTCCGTCCACAAACACAAATTGTATGAACTTACGCGTGCCCTCATCAGCCAATTCTTTTCGGGCGTAATAAAGGATGTCCAACCATCGCTTTGTGAGGTCCGCATACATTCGAAACGGAGCTTTCGTTCTTCCTTTGTATACCATATCGCGCGCCTTCCAAGTACAGAACTTGACCAGGATGGTCTGCCGCTTACAACCGTTTTCTTCCCTCTAACTGGCCCAACGCGATGCACTCGGTCAATGTCATTGCTATCCACACCAACGTTCAATTTTTTAATTCCTTCAATCACTTCATTCGCAAGACTTTGTGATGTTTGACCTTGCTTTACATCAAACCCCTCAATCCGCAAGCTTGTACGCCTAGAGTACAGCTCCAGGTCGTCAATCTGGCGAATATTGGCTGCATGCCTATGTTCGCTTGTCGCAAGCCTGGTTTCCATACCGCAAAGCCTTGTCTGCAAAGCGGCTATAATTTCGTCTCGTTTCAAAAGTTCTTCTTTAAGAGCTTTGATGATGTCTGCCATCATGTTGTTTATGTCTTTTTTTTAAGCCAAGCCTTCTGAAAAACAGTCTAGCTACTGCTGCAGCTTTTAAATAGCCTGCATGATAAATTCCTCTTTTTTAGGACCCATCTTTACTCTATCGATTGCGCAAGTACAACGCTTTAAAAATGCGAGTTCAACAGTCCCAATTAGACTTATAAAGCTGTAACTCACATGCTCTACAGACCACAGTCAAAAACTTTTACGAATCCATTTACCAAGTAGCTGTCTGTTTATGTAAACAAATCGACTAGCAAACTGCCATTTCAAGGGATCACCCTAACGAGCAACTGCCAACCTCTTATGCCAAATGTCTACCTCTTATGTTGTGGGGGCCCTTTCTTGCATTCCAGCACCAGTGGCTAATCGGCATCCAGTCCCTTCCTCCTCTACAAGCTGTGAAAAGAGTGAAGGGCAAGGATAATATCGGTTGATCCTTGATCCACGATCGTTTTATAGCTTGCTTTAGGATCGTACTGTTTCTGTATGCCGAAAGTTGTTCATGTGCATCTTAAACTTTCTGTTTGGTTGGTAACATTGGCGGAGACTTCAGTTGCGTCTTAAGTTATGAATATTTCAAGCTTTGCTCATACCGTGGCACCCCATTTTCATCTGCAACAAAGCTAATAGCTTGTGCGATTAAGTTGTCGCTGGATACAGTCAATTCGGACTGTACATTAAGTATGTAGTGATCTCTCAAGAATCAAGAAGGAGATTTGCCAGTTCTTGCTTAAACATTCCAAGGGCTGAACATTCTTTAGCTATGATGCAGTTTAGACGATTCCAGGGAAAAAGTCCTTGCAATAAAATGCTGAATCGACCATTGCCAGAGTAAATCTGTAATATGGCCTACATTTGTTAAGCCTGAACAGCACCAGTCAGATCAAGACAACAAGTAAAGGAGAAACTAAGCGGCGCAGAAGGTAACGCTAGAGGAGTTCAGAAGATCATCAAGTAAAAGGAGCGCCACTTTTTAAAAGAAAATAAGACTTTGAAATTGGTGAATACCTCTACACCATATTGATCTTTTTTTTCGCCTTGTGATAAATGCGCCAGAAGAAATTTTGGTGACGCTGCGAGACGCGGGTTGACCTTTTGCAGTAAGCATCTTTTCTAACTTCGGCTTTCTTGGGCGTGTGGCGCGCCCCGGGCTTGGTATGTGGTATCCGGAGGATAGACTGTCACATCTCCCGGGTGCGAACCACAACAGGGACATCCTGAAGCAAATGCTTACTTTTCATTACCCTCCAGAATTGCCGATATCAGACCTTTAGGGAGCAACAGAGCTCTCAATTTAAACTAGTGCCAGTTAAAATACGCCCGACATCGTGGGCTGATGTCAACTTGTAATGCTGTTTTAAGGATATCAAGGTCGTTCTGTAGATAAATAAAGGCACACCACGCACTGAGCTCTTTGTCCAGCATCGGCCTGACATACTCTGTAAATTGATCATAGCATGTTTGTTGTGTGGTTTCTGCGATATCCAAATCCACATGTACATATAACTTCATTGTTTCTTTTGTTCCAATATTGAAAAGATAGGCACGAATGCGTAGGAGCGCAAATACGGCAAAATTAGATGGGGGAAGCATTTGTTGGATACGGTTTGATCTGTGGCACTTGCATATATCCTTATGTAGGTGGATTGGTTTTAGAAACTAAAATTTCCATACGTGTTTGCCCATTGCTTCTTGCTCTTGACTTCTTCCCGGAACAATGTTTTTATTGACCGCGAGTAGCTGTGTTGGATTCTCTTGCTAATGCCATTCACCGTTTACTAGAGCTCTACCAACCGCTCGAAGCATAAGCTCGGATTACGTAATAGATTCAGGGGATTTATTGACACGGAAGGTCGCATTTCGGTCTCCTGCATTGCTCTATATCAAAGAAGAACCAGTTCTTGTCCAGGACAACATTTTAAGTCGTCATTACATAGACAGTGAGGATTGTGCCATGCTTGAAAGATTTAGATTGAACAATGGAAGCACTGTCGATAACACCAGGAGAGCTGCATTGAGTGCGGTGCTTATGGTGTCTACTCAATTGTCAAGTAAATAAACCACAATACTCACAGAAGCAGAGCTCGCATTAACCAGAAGAATCGACAACGTATTCAAAACATTCTTATTATGAGCAGCTTATTTGAAACAACATTAAGCGCAGCACTGGGATCAACCACTGGGAGTCCTCTTTAAATTTGTACAGTCCAGGTGGTATGTTGAATAATTGTGATTCATGGTTGCGATGGATTGTGCAAACACGATTGCACCATGTGAAGCAATCCAGCAGAAGGGACTTGACGCTATCTTAAAGAGTTTCCGAACCCTTCAGCCGTCTTATAATGTGTCGTTTATAATTACGCTTTTGTTTGTAACTTGTATAAAAGCTAGGTGTTTGTAAAATATATCAGAGACGAGCTAAAACATCTCGAATCTCTGTCGGGTGGTGAGAATACGCAATACTTCTAAAGAACATTCAGGTAAACACTTCTAAGATAGGCTGCGTGTGAGTGTGAATGCACGCGTGTCCGTGTGGGGTATTGTCGTTTTGCACATGGTATTACATCACGCATTTATTACAAATCATGGCCATTCCCTTGTTTGCAAGTACCGCAAGTTCACTTGCACTGTTTTTTTTTTTGTTAAAATAACAACATCACCAACAACCACAAGAAGAACAACGACAACAACAACAACAACAAAAACAACAACAACAACAACAGCAACAACGACAACAACAGAAAGATTTACTTTTCTCCAGAAAAGCCGTTCATAAAGAAATGGAAGAAATAAAAGAAAAAAAAAGAAAAAAGTGTTATAATTTTCTGATGATAGAGGCATCCTCTATAGCCTCAGGGCTAACCGGATTGAGAATGCCACCAAAATCTGAGTTGTCGTCTATATTTTACACACACAATGAGAGTACTCTCTCACTTCAAATACTGCTGTATGTTGTGAAGTTCTATTCGATCTAGGTAGCGACTCATGCTGATGCAAATTTTATCATCAGTCTGACGCGTTGCGCTATTTCGACTTGGATATAATACTTTGAAACATAATAGGGATTAATAAATCGAAACAAAGCGTCATTGAGGAAAGCATGATCAATCTTTCAAAGTTTAGTGCGCAGATAAATCTACACAATCCGCAGTGAATACGAACGAAACGCGTGTACATAATGAGACCGCGATTTCTAGTGATTGCACAATACCTCTATCGCAAGCAAAGTTGGGCATCTTTACTTTCAAAAGTAACTCCCGTTATGCGTTAATCGTTAACGTTACTTTGAAAAGTAACTTCCGCTAATCGTTGTTCCGTTACCTTTCCAAGCCCGTTACTTTTACGTCCGTTAAAGAAAAAACAAAAACAGTCCGTTAAAATCGTTAAAAGCGTTAAGTCCGTTAAACCTTTAGCAAGTTCTTTAGTCCGTTAAACTTTGACTTAGCGAACTTTTTTAACGCATACGTAACTGCAACATTTGTTACACTAGCTTGTGCAGATTCACTTAGCGGCGAGCATTTTTTTAATGATTTGGAGGCCAAGACACTATCCTTTTTATCAAAGCAAGCGTGGCTAAAAGCTTCTCAAGACCAATCATTTAATATGAAAAGACGCCCTGCAAATCTTGTTGAAACTGCTATTTTAAGTCAAAAATAAAACTGCTTCAATTAGAATTCTATGCACGTTCACATGTATCTTAATACAAACAGTAGGTAAAAAACAGTTTCACCCAAAGAGAAACAACTGACTAGTAGCACTAGATCTTTATTTCGAAAATATTCAAAATACTTCAATCTAGTTGGAGTCACAAGGGGCCTGCTCCAGAAGGTGCAGGTTGCCCTTCAGAAACATCAGGGTTTCAAATGTTACAATAAATAAATTCGCGTACTGAAACACAACTGGGCGTATGTGTGGTGGGGTGGTGGCGAGAGAATGGATGCAAGATATTGGAAAACACTGCCGGTTCTTTTTGGGTCCCAATGTAAAAAGGCTTTTTTCGGGTGTGAAGTATTGCTTCGTTGATAAAGCCTCCCTGCTATTATGACCGAAAATTTTTTACTGTAACAACACCGCAAAACTATATGTAAAGGTGTCATCAAGGAAATAAACATCAAGATAGCGTGTGTACTTTTGGGTAACATGTACGAATCAGAGACTTAGAATAGGCGGACTTAGAATAGGTACATTAGCTAATAAAACGCTCACAATAACAGAGCACTGAAAAAAGTCAAATTACCGTTTTGCTCGATTATATACACATTGTCGAATCTTACCTAAAAAACACGTACTATACTGATAAAAGTCATCAAGAACGTAAACACAAAATAATAGATGTAGTTAATATTTCAGGCATCGTAAAACTACCCACGGGTAGTAGGAAATGGCGCACTAAACAAGACTGGTACTGGACAATATGTGCAATATACTGGAATTGGTACTGAGGACAATATGTGCATACCACAGAACCAAAGAAATACTAAAAGGCTGGCACTAAGACCGGTAGTAATGCCTGAAGAAATAACAACTAATCAGCACGTTCCACTCACAACATCGCCGAACCAATTTAGCAGAGGCAGGCATGCACATGTGCACGACTAGAAACGGGGTAGCGTATGCAAGCAAACGTACCAAATTAACAAGCATTATTCCCGATTTAAATAGTTAAGTCTATGCAGAAAACTGCAAATGAATTTTGCGTGCTGCCGGAAAAATGTAACGCTCTGATAGGTAACGGACTTGGTACCCAATTGTTTTTAAAGCATTAAAGAGTTAAGCGTTTAATTATTGTAAGTTAAGTCCGTTAATCGTTAAATCCGCAAAGTCTTAAGAAAAGTAACGGACCGTGATTCAATAGAAAAAAACGCTACGGACTTAATGGACTTGGTTGCCCGACTATGATCGCAAGAAAGATGACATAAAATGGTTGCACAAGTCACTCGAGCACCAAATTAAACATCATCTTAATCACCTTCTCCACTCAATAAAAGTGCAAGAACGATTAAAGGACATCAAAAGTTATAAAGCAAGTACATTCATCTCAAAAAAGTTACATTTAGCGTCCTTTATAAGGCTTGCAAGCAGAGGTAACACCATACTTCGATCGAAATATAAATCACTACTATAACTTACTGCCGTAGATATTCCATCAACACCAAATATTTCAATAGACCACCCAGTACATTCAATAAAAATGCCATATAGTTATATCCTTGCTAAGGGTACCGAGAGCTTTGCCAATGCGCTTGTTCTCGTCTTCACTTTAGAAGTGTGAAAGTTAAAGAAGTTGTCAAAGGATTTTGGAAGCCTAAAACAGTGCCAGTCATGCATGAATACGGCCAAATTTAATGTATTTGCGTCTTCCAATTTTATAATCTCCAGTTGAGAGAAAAAGTTTGGTGTAGGAGCAGAATAATCGCAAAATGTTATTACTCTGATAGCTTGTCGTTGTAGCTTCGAAATCCTCCTTAGATTATTTTTGCTGGACACGCCCCAAGTCAGACAGCCGTATATAAGGTGGTTGTGGAATAAGCTGTAATACAATGGTTTGATTGTCATATCATAAACGTAATAACGAACTTTAGAGAGAAGTCCGATTGCCCTCGATATTTTTTTAGAGAGCTCAGAGACGTGAAATCTCCAAGAAAGTCTCGAATCGAGTACAATACCTAAGTACTTAACTTTGAAAGATAAATATATTTTCTTTTCTTTTACCTTAATAGTAAGTGTGTCTACAAGAGCCTTTCTTTTAGGATGATATAAAAGAATATCAGCCTTGGCAGCGTTCAGAGATAATCTGTTGGTGCAGAGCCAATCAAAGATTTTTGAAATTTCATGCTTCAGAAGTAATTTCAAGCACTTCGGAGATAAACATCTAAAAGATATGACAGTATCGTCTGGAAAATGCTGTGCAAAGCTAGAATACAAACACCTGTGAAATCGTTGATATGAATAAGAAACAGCAGCGGTCCTAACACGGAACCTTGGGGAACACCAAATCACTTGGGCAAATCTTTGACGAGTAATCTTCAGTAGAAACAAATTGCTTTCGTCCTACAAGGTATGAAGAAAACCACGAAAGACAAACTCCACGAATACCGTATACTTCCAGCGTTTGTTAGAGCACTTATGTTAACGGTATCAAAAGCTTTTTGCAAATCCAATAACAAGCTTCGCGCATATTCGCCGCGTTCTAGAATATCACTTACTAACAAAATTAACTAAGGAGTGATAAGGCGAATGTTGTTTACGGAAGCCGCATTGTTGATCATAAATAATTTTAGAAGATTCTAGAAATTCGAAAAGACACGCGCGCATCGCTTGCTCAATTTGCTTAAATTAGAGAGCAACGAGATAGGTCGATAATTAACGCATTTTCTGTAGGGCGAGATTTGTAGACAGGTACAACCTTTGCAAGTTTTAAAATTCATTACTAATTATAGTCACAGGTGCAGCCAGTGAAGACGACCCGGTTTTCAAAATATTTGTAGGAATGCGATTATTGGGTCCGGATGCCGAGAAGCTTTAAGTGAGTTTAAAATTTCTGCTACCTCAATCGAGTCAGTCGGTTTTAAAAATAAACTTCTATCATTGCAAGAAGGCATGTAAGTAATAAAAATTGTTGGGGATTTGGGTGTTTCAGAGTCAAGGAGTTTCCTAACCGAAGAAAAATAATCGTTAAATCCATTAGCAATATTAAAGGGTTTGTGATCAAGTTGTTACCCTGGTCCAGTAACTTTGATGGTGGAAATTGATTCTGATTCTTTTTGTTTATATTGATTATTGATTTAATGTCGTTCCGTGTTTGTTTAATATTATTCTTATGTTGAAGAACATTGTTACTATAATAAGTAATTTTACTTCGCCTTATCATGCTTACGAACAGAATTTCGCTCCTTCTTATATTTCGCGTACGATTCATTTTTTCCGTGTTGGTCGGTTCCTTTCATGTAGGACTGCAGTAATTTATCTCTAACCTTCATGACTCAAGTATGTCTTTCGTAATCCACGGTTTTTATTGAAGACTAACTTCATTTTTGGTTAGTTTCCGAATGGGTGCCATTACGTTACGTATATCATTAATTTTATCTATAAAGATACGCGTTGAAGTATCAGGGTTTCCAATGTCACCAAACAGGAGCTTCCAGTCAATACTAGCAAGTTTTTCAATAAATTCGTTTTGGTTAAACGTCTTGTACGACCATAAGTTGGCTTCTTAGTTCTAGTCTTAGCTTTTAGGTTGTAGTTAATAAAGACAGCTTAATTTTAATATTAGAGCACTTTGCATGTACATAAGAGTTGCAGGATGAGCAACAGATATGACGCAGATGATGAGGTATGAAGCGTTTACAGATTCGGTATTTATGTTTATTAGTGAGTTTTATTTTCATAAGGCTTAGCCTAAGACAGCACAATGATTAAGTGTAAAATTTCGCAACGAAGATAGATGTAAACTCGATGGTAGTAAAGTAGAGAGTGTAGAAATAGTTTAAGCAAACGGATCTCAGACAGCAACAAGGGGTGAATAAGATTTTGAGGAATTTGCTGGACAACGACAGGTTACATAAACCGATTGAGTAAGCTGACTGCGAGGAGAAGATATGAATAATGATCACAAGAACGCCATAAATAGGCAATATTTAATTAAACTGTAGAACGTTTTAGGGCCACTCAGTGCAAGGGCACCGGGAAGTACCGGGAATAACTATCCGCAAAAATTCCCGCGGGAATTCCCGGGAATTTTCGAAAAAATAAGTCATTGTCCTCGGGAAATCCCGGGA
>QQSS02227129.1:0-10452 GCA_003687565.2 Craspedacusta sowerbii | reverse complement strand
AGTAGACTAGTAACATCTATGTAGGGTACGGGGTGGGGTGGCGTTCTTATACTGGCTGGTAACGTACAAAATTAACACCAATACCATCTCAAGCAAAGTTTATATGCGGTCCTTCAATTCACATCAGCAGAATTTTTTTAAATTGCGCATTCAAACTTAACTCACTGAAACCGCACTTCACTGCATCTTCGACCGACTGACTGAATATTTGGTTAGAATGAATCTCTCACAAAGACGTCACGGGCTCATTTTAGCGGACGCACGTGAATTTGACACGTGCTGTAATTTCTCGACCCAATTATAGAGCGTGGACCTGTAGTCATGAAGCCATCTTTTTGATCCAGCTGGATCTACGGACATTATAAATTATTCATATATCTAGCATATCTCGATGTGAGTAGTAGGAAGGAGAAGAGGTTCTAGCAGGTGCAACTTTTCTTTCTACTTCATTTTTGGCTATCCTCTTCAGAGTGCGACATGGGGTATCGCCTATTACGTGCCTGCTTCTCGCGCTACTGAAGTGCTTAACCACTTGAACGTCCGCGAGAAGAATGGATACTCTGTGCGCGTGGAGAGGTTCCACCCTCGCGATGTGGACGCTCCAACCATGGACGTGCTCTTATACGTGGCGTGCGAAGGCAACGACAGCTTCTGTCGCGAGGACGATCTCGATAGGCTGGCCACGGTCATCGCTTGGAGCTCAGGTCCGAGTGGCAGGAATAGCGAATATCTGCTGAATCTCGCAGAAGCACTTCGCCAACACGGCGTCTGCGATGAAGATGATCTGCACCATCTGTATGCTCTCGAGGGGAAGGTAAAAGATATTTTAAGCAATAACTACATTTCCAATGATAAGTGATACCGGTAATCTTCTTTTTCGATTCGTTTCAGTCAGAAGAATGAATTTTGGGTTAGCTTGGGGTGGCTTATCTACTACTGATGGCCCAAACCTGATTCGCGTTGCTTCGTTTTGACTCAACGTGTATTTGCATAAGTCTCTGTGAGTGTTGTTTTCAATAACTCAAATTATATTTGAAGTATCAAAAGGACATGTCCTCCCAAGATGTTTTATTTCGCAGTGCGACGCGATGAGACAGTGGCTCCAACTAGCATTCAAATTTTGTATGAGTTTACTATACTAACTATACTAATACTAACTAAGAGCTGTCCCTATTCACGAGCTCCAACACCAGCGTTCGAGTGTCTCTGTGAGCATATACAGTATGTGGTGAAAATTAATTCGTATTTTTGTAGTATCTTTGGCTTTTTCCTGTATTATTATCTGTTAAATTCTATGAAGCTGTTACTAATTATAGTGGCTGTGACATCTGCTTGTTCATGCTGCTAAGAAAACCTTTCGTTTCTCGCTTATCACCAGTCTATTCGATCACGATCGTTCACAGATGTAAAACGAAATTGAAGGAAGCGGCAGAACAAAACATCGGTCGATTTTGCTGCTCCAAATTTGAAGACCCTGATTTTTCTGTTGTTTTTTTTTTCTAGTACTAGTAGTCCCATCGGATCTCGGGCGCGTGGTCTCGTACACTTCTGCAGTTTATGTCTTAAGTATCTCATTCAAGAATGTCAATCTTTGTTTTAAATAATTTCTAACAAAAAATAAAAATAAAAGTAAATACATCAAGGTTCTTGATTCAAGAAGAATTTAAAAGCATATCATTCAATGAGTAATGAACAAATCACTATAGAAATAATAATAACAGTAATAAGGGTCTTCGGCGACACCACCATTACACCAATGTGTCCATGTATCTGTGTTTGCTAAATACCAATAAGCTTTGTCGTACAATTCTCACCTCTTCATTTGGCTCTCGTGGTCTAGTGGTTAGAGCGTAACTCCGGTGAAAGGGGAAACTTTTCTATCACGTCGCTAATAAGCCTCATACAGGTGAAGCGTTGCTGGCATCAGTCGAATGGAGGAACTGGTAGCTGACACAGCTTGACAGGACCAACTTTAACTTATTATACGGAAGACTTAAGGAACAAGGGCACATGTAAGGCGTAGTAAATTAAAACTCTAGCTTTGTGTGGATCTCACTCAATCAACCATGCACCTTCTACCTTTTATTCCTTTCAATGGCGTCGCGGTATTCGTTGTTCACACGCAGTTTTAAGAAAAAAATTGAATGTAGATGAATTCACAGTGGTATATACAAGTAGCGTATACAGTAGTATATAAACTGCGACTCCACGTAGGACAGGCACTTTCGGAATTCTAGCTGGTGGCAAACAAGTCATGCGTTACTCAGACCTAGGACAAGCACTTACATACATACAGAAATTTGTCGCATCGAAATTATGTACTCAAGGGCTGCAGAATGGGTATACATTCCACTCAAGATAATCATTCAATATTTTGCAGAAATCCTCCGCACAAAAATCATTTCGCGAGAGGCTATGTACGTTCGTCTAGTAGTCTGTTTAATAAGGGCTATATAGATGAGGCATTTCATTTAATGCCGGAAATTTGCGAGTCAATCAAATCCTAAGGCTAGGTGTCGTCGCCTTCCGTTAGAATAATGACAAGCTTCTGAAAGTTGGTTGCATATTAAGGCCCTCATCGAACGCAAAGTCACCCCTTCTGTTGTTGACCTTGTTGCCACCTCGATCCTAACATGAACCGCAGGGTCCCAGTAAGACATGTCATAGAAATAGCATCTTTCGCTACCACTAACCTCAAGGGTGACATACGGAGAAATGGTATCCGAAATGGTTGCCCTGGCATTGCTGCCTAGGGTCCCTATATAATGACATTGTGACATTGACAATGTCATTATATAGGGACCCTATTGCTGTCCATCTCCTGCTCCTACAAGAGCCCTTTTAAAAACTAAGTTTTGTGTAACAAACTCTTTTCATCGATATCGGGCTAATCTTTAAGTAACGCGGTGACGTCCATCTATCATTAAAAGGCATAGAAAAGTGCGCTGCTGCACAAATGCACATAGACCTGACCAACAACTGCGAGACCTTAAAGTCGGTCGGAAGGGTCTTCAAGAAGAGTGTCTCCTGGTAACAGTAGACAGTGCGATCACTGATTGAGGATTTCTTTGTATCAATCATCTCCTCGAGATTGCTTGATGTCAGAAATGCTGTGAGCAACCCTGAAGTATCAAAAGAGGTTGCGGCATTGGGCTCGAATACATATTAAATGAAATGTTGGTAAAAAATTTGGCTATAAGGAATGTAGTAGGTTATTGTATTTTTAGTTACATTACGTTAAGGTGCTGTAACCAAGAGCATGATGCATCTGCCATTGAATTCGCTCCGTTCCCACCACCTACTGCCCTGTAATGTGCTCATTAGTGACGTGCATGGGAATGAAACCCTGGTTAATGAAGTGGAATACAGAACGCCAGCCGCTAGAGAAAGAGATTCTTGATTTAATTTATGCAAATCTTATTTTTTATATCCCGCCCCGTCCAAGAGATTGCGCCTTAGGCATCCACTTGCAGCAGGCATGCGCAGAACCGGGTTGAATATCCTCAGAAGGCGTTCAGTTTTCCAAGTTTCCTGTCGGCGCCGTTGTCAGAAATTCATGCTCACTTCATGGGAAAATCGGCTACCCTTCGCTAGTCTCTGATGGCCTTCTGATAAAACGGCCGGATGCCTGTCCATTAAGGGTCTGCGTCTCGAAACTTTTTGAGTTTCAAGAAGTTTTGAGACGAGACGGCGCCCGTCTCGAAACAAGCGAGAAGTTTCGAGACGAGACGGAGGCCCGTCTCGAAACAAACGAGACGAGAAATTTCTCGAAATTTCTTGTTTCAAACAAGAATGAGTTTCGAGACGCATACCCTTACTGTCCATGGACCTGTTGCTGTGCTAAGGCAGATTGAATATTTCCGAAAAGCGTAGAAGAAACGCTTGCGGAAAGTTAAGTATATCGCCGAATCGCAGAACCTTTGAATATGAAATTTAATTTCCGATCTGAAGCAAGCTTATCTTTAGGGAGAATGCTAAATATGCCAGCGGAAGACATTGATCGAGTGATGTAACTAATCAATCCATCAACCGCTATCATTTGGCTAATAAGCGCTCGAAAATGAGAGGACATTGATATGTTACCATATTTCTTTTGCAAGAGGCAAACATTTTAGAAAGTAATCTGGGAGTTTTTTTTTTGAGGATAACTTTGTCTGCGGTCGAACGAGCGAAGGGTGATTTTGAATAGACAGTTTTACGTACCAACTTGACTTTGAGATACTGAACGCCTCTAAGGCAGCAAAATGTTTTGAAACATTACCTCAAGATAGAAGGATAAACATTGTACAGTCAACTTGATGTGGTCGATAAAAGATTATTATTGTTCCCCTGAGGGTAGGTGGAGGATGTATTAGCACTCCTGGTGAATGCACGGTATCTAGATTAGTACATAGCACAACACAAGCAAGTGAGAAATTAACGTATCTTAACTTGACCTAACCAGGGTAAGCCATGAGCAGCATGGTGGACGAGTTTCATGTTGCAAACAAAGGGAGACTTTGAAATCGCTGACTCAGCCTTCTTTCTAAATGGCGTCAACACAACAAAGCGAAAGAAAACTAACGAATCGAGATAACAGAACATACACACAGAAGTCAGGACAACGGTTGCTAGTGACTTGGCACTTGAGGTTTTACAATTCAGCATTTAAATGATAAGAAAATACACATACACAAACAAACAAACGCATGACCACTGCAAGCAACCATAAAACATGGCACGGAGCTGGCTGGCCAGGTGTCACATCGAAGTGACCAAATTCTGGTTTTCTGACACAACTTAGGCCCCGGGTCATGTTAAGGTAAAATGCATAAGCAAAATAACAACCTTCAGCAAAAAATACATTCCAATAAGGATGGAAAGAGACAAACAAACAGCAGGCGCACGTCAAGTAGAAGAAAATCTCATTCGAACCACGAGCCGGGTTAAATGAGCAAATGATTTTCCTTTCTTAATCAGCAAAAAGAGCATGGTAGCAATCAGAGCACGTTGTCTGATAAAATACACACCACAAACAGCTTCAATTTAGCCAAAATTCAAAAGTAGCACGAAGCAAAGGATCGCACAGTAGCCCAGCTCATCAACAGGCGCATAGAGCATACGCAGACATTTTGCGCAAAGTTTGTTGTGCTTTCGTTCAAGTACAGACTTTAGATTGCGCGTGTTCAGATTCTCTTACTCTAATCCATTCGTCTCAACACTATGGTCACTGCAGGCTTGTCGCGCCTTTTTAGCGATCAGAGCCTTTTGGATTTCTCGCCCGATCGCGGCGGCCATGGGAGGGGGGACGGCATTGCCAATCTATAAAACGTAGCATTGAAAACAGGATAGTTCGCAGTACTGCAACGTCAAACTCAAATGAATGTTTCTATGCCATGGGATCATGGGAGAACGTATGCGAGCTAAATTAGTTTGGGCAAATTGCAAATTTCTGCAGGTAAGACAAGAGCATATCTAGCGTTCGCTCAAGCCACACATAGACACTCACCTGTCGATGCTTATCTAAAATACTTCCGTAAAAGCGAAAAGAATCGGGAAAGCCTTGCGAGCGAGCACACTCCCGGACACTGACCACACGGTGCTGCTCTGGGTGAAGCACGCGACCCTGGAAGAAACCACACGGTTGCAAGTGGAAATGTCCTAACTAGCAGCTCACGAAAAAGTTGGAAGCTGGAGTTATATATATGTATATTATATATGTGTATTATATATAATACACATACTATATACTATATATCCGTCTTCCTATATATACATAAATATCTTGATAGATACAGACAGACAGACAGACAGACAGACAGACAGAAAGACAGACAGAGAGATAGATAGATAGATAGATAGATAGATAGATAGATAGATAGATAGATAGACAGATAGATAGATAAATATAGCGAAGGTCGTTCATGTTTCATTATATTTCGCAATTACATGAAGATTAAAACAAATTAAAACCTGCTTTCCCATGGGTTCTGGATTGGTTACTGTCGTGCTGAAGAAGCCATCCCATTCCAAGCGTCCATACAGGCCAGCCCAGTGATTGTGGCGATTCCCCGTGTGAGGCAGACACCACGGAATGAGAGTGTTGAACTGGCGGTCGGAGGCATCGCAAGCTTTGCCTTCAGCGCATGAGCAGACGCCTCGAAGTTCACCGGACTCTGTCCGACCTTGCTTCTTGTCATCATGAGTATAGATCCTGCACGGAAAGCATCACAGATGGCATATACAAATCGAAAAGACACTAAGCTACACGCATAAAACAAAGGGCGAGGAAAAACCTTAGTCTCTATTTTCACGGATTTCCGTTTTCCCAAGATAAGCAGGTTAACAGAAGCAACACAAACCGCTGCTTTTCACAGAATAATTAAAAAATAAAAAACGACAAGCCACTCACAGCTTCTTTGTTCGGTTTCCATCGCGCAACCGAACCTCAATGTTTGGCAGGTCTCTCCAGTCCGATCCGGGTACGCAGGGAATGTAGCGCATGCGCGCTTCGACTAGCGGATTCATCTCCTTGCATATATGATCTCGAAGGACTTGCTGAATCTGTCGACCTCTCATCTGCAAAGCAAAAGGAAAACTCATATTCAAAACAAGAACACTCTCCGCAACTCATGCTCCGAGTAGCTATCCCCAAACATAAAAAACGAAAGGATCAGAACAGGCAGGCATCATCGTGGAAAGATAATAACAATTAGTAAGATTATGATACAATGAAGAAGGCAAAACATATACGCAGGTCTGTTTGCAAACATGCAAGCTTCTCTGCAGCGGCGTTCAATAATGAATGTTAGAACAATAATGCGAAACAATGGTTTGCAAGGACAGGACCAATGAATACGTATTTAAAATCCCCTTATGCCTTCCACCTCTAGACCAAAAGCGCTTGACCCAGGGATTTGTCTGCAAAGCATCGGTAACCACCCTTGCGGACAAAAACGCCAAAATTTATTAGGGCGCAACTGAATTGCCACAAGTTATATTTAGCTAGCCAAGTACGTCTGAGAATTGAAGGAAAGGGAGCAGAATTAAAAATAAAATGGGAAGTCCAAAGGCGGCGTTCTCAATATCAGTGCGGATCACGGAGATGTGAATTGTGTTTGAGCGAAAAATACGCAATAATTGCGCATCAGACAACCATTCGCTAAACAAACGATGCGAGCTCATGAGTAGCCAAGTTTAAGATGAAAGCGTATTCATGATAGGCTTATGTATACGCTTATATATATATATATATATATACATATATATATATATATATATATACATATATATATATATATACATATATATATATATATATATATGTGTGTGTGTGTGTGAGTGTGTGTGTGTGTGTGTGTGTGTGTGTGTGTGGGTGTGTGGGTGGGTGTGTCTGTGGTAGGGTAGTAGTAGTCCGTTACAAGTTTATTGAAGATAGGGGCCCTCAGCCAACGCTGGCTAGAAGCCGCTCCCAAGTAGAATAAACTAAGAACAAAAGAATTAATGCGGCTGAAGTTTAAGCATTGCGCATACTCCAATAACATACCTGCTTTTGGAAGTGTGACACAGCTTCCGTATCATATCCAATCTCTAAGGCATTCGCTCCGTTCGGTATAGGCGGCAAATCACCCATCGCATCTCGAACGGTAATCGTTCGGTAGGGCGCGGAATCGACCTGCTTTACAGCTTGATACTAAACGAAAGACTCGCCATTGACTGCAGGAAAAAACAAGCCATAAAATACAGAAAGCATGAACATTCGCAGTTATACCATGGAGGCAAGCGTATCATTATTATCAGCAGCATCAAGAGTGGACCCAAGGTCTAAAGTATATATGCGCAGCAGAGCCGGATCTTGATGGATGCAGTACATGCATGGACACAGGAGTGCCAGATGTTGCCATCCAGCTGTGCCGTGCAGTCTCGGGCTGTTGTTATAGATCAAGCCAGCTCAACTCAACTCTTTAAATCTGCCATTTAGTCAATCAAACTACCCTGGTATGTGAGTAACGTCAGTACCTTAACAGTTTTACCAGTCGCCTGACCACGCAGACGAGTAATGGTGTTGGGATATTGGTCTAGCCGCGATTAAGGACCAAGCCAAAGGATTCAGGTTTGTGTAGCATAATCCCAATGGTAAGAACCTCGAGCATTTCAGCATGCCGTGCAGTTTCGTTTGCAAAGTTCAGATCTAAAAACCAGGACTGGCTTCAGAAACTCCATCGTCAGGACTAGCTTCAGCAACTCCTTATATAGTCTTCGGCAAAGAGTCTAATTCGAAGGTGTGAGTAACATGCATGATGCAACAGTGCATCCCCGCGTTACACCCCTTTTAATCAGAAACCAATCGGTTTAGATTCCATTGGACAGACACTGCGAGCATATCAGTGTCAGTGTAAAGCGCTCGGATCACGCTGATCACGTTGAGAGAGAGGCCGAGTCAGCAAAGGCGTGACAATATTGTCGACGGAGTCAAAAGACGCGTTCAGGAATACATACGCAATCAAAATGGATACGAAACCCCACTTTGAGCTAGCATGGCAGAGCGAAAAGGAGCGAATCCACCATCATCGCGACAAGTTGCAATAGGCTTGCCCGTAATCTTCACAAAGAGGTAATGAGCGTCGAGTTTGACCGGGCAAGCAGGCAGAGCAGTACGATGCTTGAGTTTGCGATTATGCTCGTTCTTTCCATCAACCTTAGCTAGAAACGATCACATTTTAAAGTCGTCCAACAACAAGCCTGAAGTAAAATTCAGTGACATGACGTGCTCAGCCAGGCAACTAAAGGAGAGCCACCAAACTTAAGTATCTCAGGTGCGCTGTCAGAAGGTCGGAGACTTGGCATCTCGAATCTCTTCAAGGCGGCTTTGACTTCGTCCTCTGTGGGAGGTAGCAGTAGATGTAAGGATCATTCACAGCCTCAGCAGCGGGTTGCCCCACCTCTACTGATGGTGCTGCAGGAGGACGATCAAACACCTGATCAAAATTGTCCCACCATCGCTGTGCCATTTATCGCTTGTCGCAAATAATGAGCGATTCTTTGGCGCCCAGAATGGGTCAAAATGCATAAATGGCAGGGCGCAGTTGTCAAAAATTTGTGCACAGGCATCTGCCTATCTCACCTGCCCTGGAACTTTCACCAGCGCGAAGAGCGATGCGGTAAGTCTTCACTACTCCGCTTACATGCCGAATCGCTCCTCCTGGGGATACATGTTAGCTAGGCGCCACAGAAACTTAAATTATAACAGTCTCATACGAAGCCCTACCTTTTTATCGTCGATCGCGACCGACAGGGCCAAGGCTTGCGGGGCGAAAACGTGTAACGGCTCCGGATAACTGGGCAGTATCTCGCCAGGCGCCGCAGCCATGATTATTGCTCTAAACATGGCAGAAGCACTATGACATGATTGTTGCTCTAAACATGGCAGAAGTACCGCATCATGATTATCGCTCTAAACATGGTAAAAGCGCCGTGACATGGTTCAAGCTGCATAACACTCGTGTAGCACGAAGTCGCACGCACATTAATTAAGTGCATCCACTTAATAACGAGAGACATACCGCGGTTAACCTGAGGTATATAACAAATCGCTGGGCAGCCCCCTCCAACAAATAACGAACATTACAGAAAAAAGGATTCTATCGAACATTCCCCAAACAGAAGAAGCGTGCATCGACAGCCTATATTTGCCACGATTTTGAGCACACAACGATTTTGGGCTTGCAGCGCCAGCGTAAGCGAGATAACCATCAACGAGATTTCATGCAATCTATCGGCACGTAGAAAGCAGGCAGACATACCTTCTTCTCGTCTGAGGAACACCATACGATCCCGCTTGCAAGACACCAAACGAGCACTAGAACGGAACAATGCCTTTCGAGATACCAAAACTTCACGACCAACCAATTCTAGTAGCCAACCAACAAGGAGCGAGGCGGCTGGGGAAGCAAGGTAAGGGAAGTGACAGATTTCTGGCACTAGTTGGCGAATCTTCCTTACAAAAAAAGGGACTAATCTCTGCCTTATTAGACCTCGTCGACTAATGGGATGGTCCACGAAAGAAAGACTCAGGGGGGCAAAAGAGGACTTTGCCATGACTGACTCACGATCGCTAGAGCAACCATCGGTCACCTTAGCAACACATCCTCTTCCATCCAACTCATCCTAGTTCCATTAGAGCCTGAATCACCACCCGACCACTTGGTCCTGCTCCAAACATAACAATCCTCATCTACGACTCCTCCCGGACCAGAACAAAACGGTTTCAAAGCAGATCTATCTCTATAGCGTATCCTTTCATCCGATATCTATGCATCTATCAATTGATGTAATGAAGTATCAACACATCTATGCCTCTATCTGCCTACCTTTCTCCTAACTATCTAACTATCTAGCTACCTACCTACCTACCTACCTACCTACCTACCTACCTACCTACCTACCTACCTACCTACCTACCTACCTACCTAC
>QQSS02227118.1:0-10455 GCA_003687565.2 Craspedacusta sowerbii | reverse complement strand
GTTAGAGCTGCAGTACGACCGTATAAGGACATGTTGCCGGATTTAGGCATGTGCACATGCTGCACAGATGCAGTGCAACATCACCTTATATGGTATTGTTTGTGTGCGGCACCAATAATTAGAATCATGTAACTTGTACCCATCGTTTAGTATAAAAGTAGGAAATTCACTCACCTTATTCAACGCACCCTACTCAACCTTATTCACACACCCTATACAACGAGCCGGCTCTAAGTGCCGACTCTCTTTTGTGAACGACTGGAGCCACTCACAAATATCAAGAGCCGACTGTTTATTTTTTAAATATACCACATAGAAATTAAATCCTTATGTAATGACGTATGTTGAATATAATACTGCGAGGGACGAACGACGGCTAACCAAGGAGCACGAGAGTAGAGAGAGCGTAGCCCAGTAGAACTTTGAAGAATCGTAAAAACAGCTGCAAACAAGCAAAATCAAGAAATTGAGCCGGAAGCACAGCCGAGTTTTGAATAGTTATAATGACCGGTTCTACGCACAACTTGCACCAGCATATGCGAACTGTGAAGTTAGCGGAGCATCGTAATATAGGTTTAGGGGCCAAGTGTTAAATACAAATTTTTAAAACTACTTTTTTTTTTAAATAACAAACCCATGCATAATTCATGGAATTGTGAGGTATTGTACGTATATTTCATTATACGGTTTAATTAGTACTGTTTCAGTCCTATGATACTCCAAGTCAGACTTAAACAAATTAAGTGTTAAGAGCCGTTCGCGAGCCGGAAGAGCCGGCCCTGTTTAGTGAGCCGAGTCATGCGAGCCCGAATACTCATCGGCACGGCAGCTAGACCCTGCGTAGTAACATATTAGTTTTTTTTTTCGGAAATAAGTTTCCAGGTTTAAACTTAAGGTAAGTTGAGAGAGTGTTCGATCAAGCTACTGTGGCAGCTGTGAAATAGCCTTTCATCTGCAGCAGCATTTAGCTCATATCTGGAAGAAAATATTTATTTCGTGCTGACGTCTGATGAGCTGTCCGGTTTTCGAGAACTAAGTTTCCTGAATATTAGCGCTCTGCAGATTTTAGCTGATGTTATAAACATTATGATATTAAAAGTAGAAGTTAATATTTTCGTCTGAAGATCTATCAGCTAAACAAATCTGTTGGACAGAAATTTTGGTAAAACTTAGATTGTTTTATCATAGCCATGTATTATGACTTTTGACGTGAAATGTAGTGCAAGGACTTGTTTCATTTGAATGCTTTTCTTGGTGACTCTCACTTTCATCATGCTATCGCTACCATTGTAGCAGATATGCCATCGATATTTATATAATTAGCTGAAGGGTTTTGTTCATGAATGTTGCAGTCATTTCACAACCATATCACTACCATATCACTACCATCATAGCAGATATGGTGTCGATATTTATATAATTAGTTGAAGGCTTTTGTTCATGAATGTTGCAGTCATTTAGTGGAATCTCGTTGGCACTTGGAGATACTGAAGCCTTTGATTTGTGTAAGCCTTCTGTAAGGTGATCTATGTAGAAACAGCTGTCGCTTATAAAACGAATGTGATTTAATTTGGAAGGCAAGCAGCTTTAAGAAAGAAATTTCTGCATTATGTTTCGTAGTTAAAAACTAATGATTTCACATGCTATATCAAATTTTTTAGTTTGCTGACTTAAAAGCTACATTGTTTACATAGTTCATATTTAGTTTTGTCTAATAAAGAGCGCACCAATTATTTCAGGAAAATGTCGTCGTAAATTTGTTAAACTATCATACTTTTTTTCATAAATGCTTCCAAAGCTTCTCAATTTAACAGTTGTCAGCTTTATTAGTAGACAGTTTTATTAGTATTGTGCTATACAGAAGACATTCCTCAAGTTGAACTTATGTTTTCTGAAGATGGAACCCATATCAAAGCATTGCTTCTTGGCTTGTGGTTGCAATGTGTTTTCTCAGCTATCTGTGTTGGATGTAACGAAATTTGAAAATCAGTGCTCAGATCTGGCTTACTCAGATCAGCCTTTGGATTGTTTGGCAAGAAAACTTTCACCATGCTTAATAGTGCCAACTTTATGTGAATTGGATCCTGATTGCCGCAACATTGAGCTAGTTCCTACTGTAAATGGCATGTTTGCAATCAACAGCATCTCAGAGACCATTCAATACAGAGGATTTTGTGATGAGCCATCTGAAATGTGTGTTTTGTCATATAGATGGCCCAAAGGTACCTCTGTTGATGATCTGGTTGTAATTGGTAACACAAGCATATGTGACTCCTTTTTAGTCTGCCCAGCCAAGTTGGATAAAGGCAGAACATGTAGTAAAGACCTTCATATATTTGCGCAAGGAGGAGCTCTAAATGTTATCAATCTGCAACTTGAGGAGGGAGATGAAATTGGGATGCTATCATTGAGTTTTAATGAGGGAATCTTGGTTACAAAGAAGAACAGACTATTTCGTGTAAGGCTGTTGCAAGAATTTCAGGAGTTAGATTTGAGTCCAGTTCCTTTTTCATCTTCGATTACAATTCAAAGTGTTAGTTGTGGTTATGAACATGTTGTCATGGTGGCAGGTTCTGGATTAGTGTTTGCTTTTGGGGGTAATAGCCGTGGGCAACTTGGGACAGGCACTTTGGATGCCTGTCAAAGTCCTTGCATAATTTCTGACCTTGAGCCACTAAGAATGATATTGGCAGTTGCTGGTGGCTGGCATACTCTTGCCTTGGCACAATCTGGTGATATTTATGGCTGGGGATGGAATGAAAGTGGTCAGGTAGGAGTGAATAGTGACTCTGGTAGAAGCATTCAGGTGGTTGTTTCTCCAGAGCTTGTGGATACACCATTGGAGGAAGTTTTTGTATCTCTGTCTGCAGGCTCACGACATTCTGCTGCAGTGACAAATCAAGGTTTTGTTTATACATGGGGATGGAATGGATATGGACAATTAGGCCATGGTGACCAAAACATCCGGTTGCAGCCTTGCAAGGTCAAAGTTCCTCATATAGTTACTGAATGTAAATGCAAAGGGTTTTCAACTTTCCTAAAGTGCGCCTGCTAATTATCATACATTGTTAGAACTCTTTATGCAAATTTCTTCAAATGAGCAAAGCATCAGTATCTGTAATGTGAAGGTTTCTGCCATGATTTAATAGGTAATAATTTTCTAAAGAATGTTATGTACTTTTAGCTTTGAGCTTCCCAATTTTTACTGTTACATGCTTGTAGTGACGAAGATAGTATTGAAGTTGAATAATAGCTCTATGCCTTTCAAATGGGATGTCTTGGATATCTTTGCTTGGTTCATTTATTAGGCGCATAACATGCATAAACGTGGGTAATGAATATGTTTTTACCGACCAGAAAGATTGTATTCAGTCCAGTTTCCAATGATTTTAAAAAAAATTCAGATTGATTGTTTTGAATGATTGAAAAAGTGCTTTGGATTTTCTTGAATTTGTGCATGTCCAGGCATGGTAGACTGCATGTGCCTTGAAGATTCTTTTATTAGTCAAAGTACCGGAAGCGTTCTGCCTTGCTTTAATGCCATGTCATCCCATTACATTGTAGTGCTGTGGTATGCGTTTTTACATACATTCTATTACATTCTTTTGCATAAGCGAGTCAATTAAGACATAAGACTGTGAGTTTACCAGATGAAACATCGTTTGGGAGATTTTTTTGTGGATGCATGGATGTAATTGTGAAATGGTATTGCGATTCAAGTTGTTAATTGTCAGATGCTGGGTCTTTTCAAAATATTATGGTTGCATGGTGGCTTAATATAATATATACATACATTACACAGCCATTACTAAATATTTCTAGAACATCATTTAGCATGTAATTAGGCAAAGTTCTCTATGTACTTGATTTAACCGTCAGACCATTTTAGATACAGATCATTTGTCAATTGCCTCTGAGTACCAGTTAATGAAAAATCATGGCAGGGCTCTATCACCCAACTCGTGGAGGCACCCGTGGTGGAAAGGACCAGTTTAAATGGGACGATATAAAGTCCGACAAAGACCGGGAATTTTACTTAGGTTAGTTAATTCTTGCTCCAAAGTCACACATGGTTAATTCTATTTTACGTGTGCACGAAAAATGTTGTTTTGGGGTTGTTTATAACTGCACAGAAGTTGTTTATTTTATATTTGTCATAAGGTGTTTCATTTAAGTCCTTCTTTGTTGCATTTGGTTTGGTTTCTTATCATCTTGGTTATAAATCTTAGGTCACTCTTTGATGGCTCCTGTAGGAAAATGGCAGGAGGGAAAGGACTTGATTTGGTATGGAATAGCTGGATACGCAATGTTCTCAGCAATATATTTGTCGAGGTTTTATTTGGACGTGACCTCCTAGCTGCGCTTCAGATCTAGTTAGTGTTACTGCGAGTACTGCTACTTTACGTACGTGTTACTTGCGCTTGTTGGGTGGTTACGGACACTGCCGTCCGTTTTGTATATGTATCTATGTCTGTATGAATTTTCGTTAGGTATGCTCGCGATAAGAAGGAAGGCTTAACTGAGGCCCAGGAACGCCGGAGGAAGGTGAGCTCGTCGCCTATTCCGGGCGTCGCTTAGTTTTCATTCTGCTGTGTCGGGTAGCTTTGCTTGCTTGTTCATTGTTTCTTTTTGTTAGCAAGATTGAGTTCCGGTGATTCCTGGCGGCATCGAACTGTATCACAATTTTTCCTTTTATTGATTATGAATAGTAATTTATTGGCATGGTCTAGAATAAAATGGAATTTTGTTATATGGAATATTTAGTATGTGGAAAGTTGTAAGGCATGCTAAATTATATTGGTATGTGGTATGATATGTTGTATAGTTGATATCCACCGTTGATTAGTGGTTTCTGCAATATCTGCTATATTTCCGTGCGAATTCTTCTGTCAAGTCATCGGTTTGATTTTGTAGGAGATCGCGCAAATGAAAGAAATTGAATCCATGGCTATGGCGGCCGCTTTGTATGTGTTATTGTAGCTTTTGTTTTTTGCGATGTTGAGGAAGTTCTTTGGAGATTTCTTACTTACCGTGTCCTTGACTCTAGTTAACATTTTAATCAGTCCTTTCTTCTTCCCTTTTCGGCCTCTATCGTATTAGATTGGAGTGGCGAAGCTGGTGCAGAGTGCTTCGTAATGTACATGTCTCTCCAGCGGCCATGGCCTCTCCCGCTTCGATGACCTCTCCCGATCCCATCGCCACCCCAGTTGTCATAGCCTCTCCAGCTCTCATTTCCTCTCCATGTGTCGTAGCCTCTCCAGCTGGCATGACCTCGAATAACGTGCAATCGTTGCCATTACTGCCAGTAGTCTTGAGTCCTGTACTTTACAACGTGTTGGGCTAGGCATCAAAATTCTTGCAGAGGCATTATGGTCCCAGTAGAAAGGGATGACGTGTTCGAGCTTATCGCGTATTGGGGCTTAACGCGTTCATCGCGCGCGTAGAGCGTATACGAAGTTAGCACAGATAATAAATTAGCTTAGTTTTCTAGCATTCGACATGTTTCCTAGTAAATCTTACGGAATTATTTCCTAGAAGCGCTATTGAATTTGACGATTTGGGTAATATTGTGTGATATAATATTGTATAATATTGTTGACGCCCTTTCAGCGCCCCGGCCTTGCGAGTTGTTACGAGTTTGAGTCTACTGCTCGTTCTACAGTTCTCTATGCTTGTCTATTGCATATTCAACTGAACAATATTTCTTCCACGCGAGGCTTTTGTGAGATGTACGCCTACATTTAGCGTGTTTGCGGTACATGCGCACGTATCAACTAAGGTGTTTTTACTATATCCGTGTATCTTTAAAATATATTGGACCTCTCTAGAGGCAGGCCTGCAAGTAATGGGGACGCAACAGCGTTGACTAGCAAGGTATGAACATAAAGCTTGACCGTTTCCGTTTAGTTCCTTTGTAAAGTTTTGTACATGCACGTGACCACATCAGCGCACGAAAAGGATCGCGAGTATACGCGGCAGCTTTTGCGGCCTTTGCGTGGCCGCCTGATTGGTTATTCGGTGGTAGTAAGAGGGTGTACGCTCATCTCTCTTATGAAGAAAAAGAGGATGCCTCCCTTCAACCTTGTTTCTCTAGATAATCGTACAAGGGTAAATGCAAATAAACAAAATTTCCTACATCGCATAGCGACTGTCGAACGTTCATTCGTTGCAGCGTTTCATTAATGATTTTTAATTTGATGAATGATTGTTTAGCATGACCTCTGAAGACCTAGCTCTCGTATTTGTGTGTGTAGACTTGGTGGTCGTGGTTTGCAGGGAATTGTTTTCAGGCCTACGCCCGATCCTCTTCAACCTGAACGATCAGTCACAGAGTGATGGTGGATTGTTATCGGCACGTACCTTTATATGCAGAGATATGTTTAGATTTACCAGTTCAAATTAGATATGGTCCAATTCACTATTTGCGTGACGGAGTTCTCGTTTGCCTTGAAACCTTAGTTTGCGGCTAGCCTTTTTAGATTTAAGTGAATTCTTGGTGAAACTTTAAAGATCAACTTTTTTGCCAATGTTTGTTTAGAGCGATTTAATTTCATTTACGTTTTAAAAATTTCCCTCTCGTTGCAGGAGATTGAGGAAATTTTAGCTCGCAAAGACGCAGACGCTTCTAAAAAAAGGTACTATTTTGGAACACGGCTTTAGCCGAATATTCGAATTATGCAGGTTGCTTTTATAAATCACGGCCTTACCTGTTTTTATTAATTTATAAATTATTTTACTTTATTTTCCACTTCGTTCTTTCATACGTAGCACTCTGCTGCGTAGCTACGCGATGTGCCATGAATTGTCTTCGTCGGATCGCCCTTGAGTACAAGATTAGCGGGTAGATCGACCGCGCTAGCCTGTTTTGTGTAACTATGCCGAAACTGTAGGCGTAGCTTTGAATTTTTAGGCGGTTTTTCTTTTTTTTTGTTTATATTTTCAGGAAAGATAAAAAACAGAAGCGCGCAAAGAAAGAAAAACGCGCGAAAAAGCGCGAGATTTCTTTGGACGATTTCGATTCTGCCCGTGGAAGGCATGGGTCCAAAAACGAGAGCCCGGAAGATAGGGAAGGTTCAGGGCGTCGGGAAGGTCGTGAAGCGATTAAGGAAGGGAAAAAGAGCCGAGCTGCCTCTTCGCATCATCATGCCGCTCACTCTAGCTTTTCCCCAAGGGACGGGACTCACGAGGGCGAAGAGGCGGATAGCGAGAGAAATCTGCCCAAGCGCGGTCACTCCGGCCTATCGAGCGGACACCGGCAAGGAAGGGAATGCCCGCGTGGTAATTCCTCCCCGCCTGACATTAAGAGACATAAAAAAGATTTGTCTAGCGAGCGGAGGCATGCACGTGATCATCGAAGGAGCCTGGAGCGAGACGACGAGATCGACGTGCCACGCCATCAGGGAACTGATGCCTTGAGCTCGTATTCAAAAAGCAAGTACACGCGTGAAGGCGATTCGGCGAGGTCGCGCAAAAGAAAAAGTAGCGCTGATGCGCCCGAGCGAATACGTGCAGAGCGACTGCGGTGAAGTGCAGATGAATGCGCCCGTACGGATGCTGGACGATTGTATATTTATTTCCTGTACACTCTATCAAAAAGCTCAAAATATTTGAAAATCACGGTATAATAAATAGCAAGGTGTTAGGATAACGTTACCGGACGTTCATGTAACACCACCTTAGTGAAGCGCCATCTTCTTATAAAGAAAGCGCAAAAGCTTCCGGACTAGCCTCAGCGAAAAGCCTAACTGCTAAACTATCAATATGTTGAAATATCGCTCTCTGCTTTACCATTCGCGGCTTTGCAATGCACTCGTAGTTTTATGTACATGCAGTCATTCTTAATGTACTTTCCGTTCCTCAGTTTTTCTAGAGAAACAAACTTGTTATGTCCTCGGCCGTCGTTCATCTTTTCAGACGGTCTTCGAAAATTCGTGGATGTAGAGGATGGCACTAAAGTGTAGCACACGTTGTTGGGCTTTTCATCGTCGTCGCAGAGCTCTAGCAGGACGAATGTTATTTTCTTGTTGAACGGCCAACTAAGTATGTCGTCATGCTCCGACGGTAGAACGTGGAAGTATATGGACATATACTCGCCTTCGCTGCTACCGATGCCGTTCAGAAACAGCTGAGCGCGCAAGCGGTAGCCGTACCTGCTTGTGTAGAACGACTGGCTGTAGATAGACATAGTCCTTCTACTAGTAGCGTTCTCCATTTTTTCCGAGACGCCTTCGATTTTCCATAGCAAAGAGCCGCTGTAGTTTGCCTCGCGCATCTCGCAAAGCTCTTGACGAACCAGCTCGAGTTCGTCTTGCACTCTGGACACGTCGTCGGCGAGGATGTCGGTCAGGGCGACCTGTTCGCGCATTCTTTCGTGGTCTTTGCGCAGTTGAGCTTCCAAGTTGGCGTTGGTTTCTTGGAGGTTTTTGATGATCAGGTTCTGCTTGCAGACGTATTCGTGGAGAAGCTTGATCTTGTGGTCGTGCTTGGCGATGATCTTGTTCTCTTTCTTTATGTAGTCGCTTTTAATGTCCTGTATCGCTTTGGCCAAGATTTCCAGATGCTTTTCCGAAGCTATGTCCATGTGCAAGTCCAATTCGAAGCGATTTCCCTGAAGAAACCAATACGCCAATAAAAGAAAAGTCCTTTATAAACCTGACCCCTTTTTTTGCGACTGGCTTAGGCATAAAGTTTCTGTCTACTATCTGCCTGCAAGGAATCTTTGATGAACATGCGTTAGAAGGGCTACTTACCAGCTTCCTAGTAAAACTTAAGTGCAAGTTACTACTGCTAAAGTTATGGCTAGGTTCGTGGTTTTAGTTTGGAACCCACAGCCAACGCGACGCTTCATTCATTTATGAAATTCTTACTTCTCAGGTGCGCCTTAATGTGATGGGGCGATGTTTGAAGATAAGATAGGGAGTTGTTGCTGCTGTTTTTTGTGCTAATGAGAAAGCGTTTTCTTGAAGTTTTTCGACCCTTTGTTTGTGGAAGAGTGGCTTTTCGCAGATCCGGAGGTATGACATGACGTTTCTTCCGGATTTCAGACTTCAGACCCAGTAGGATGAAACCAGACCGAGTCATTGCTTTGATTTTGAAGTCTGGACCATGTCCGTGATGTCTTTTCTTTGTATTAAGAAACTTTCAGCAGTAGCTAATGCCATGCTAAGTAAACAAGAACTCCTTGGGGTGACGAAGTCATCTTCTATGATAACGCATCATAGCATAAGATATATCTCAGTGCTATAGTACGAATAACATGCGTTTTTCTGCCGCACAGATTCTATACTCCGTCGTTTCGATAATGCCACCGATAGCGCCACATTCTCGGTAGTTAATCATATCAAGAGCTTTTAACCTGACGAAGTGAATAGCCATAACAACTTGCTAGCGGATATCTACGAAAAATCTTCCTGCCAACAGGACTATAATATTATCAATAATAATTAATAATTAAAATAATAATAATAATAAAATAATATATTTTTCATTTTATGATAATATTTTAATAATAATAGTAATGACACTAAGGAGTGGATCCTCAGAGCGTCAGTAGCAGTATTGTTGCTGTTGCTACCTACCGGAGGAAAAATTTAGGAGTGCCATAAATGCATAAAGTTACCCCTTTGCCAAAGGTGAAAACCTTTTCTAACTGCCTTCTCGTACCCGAAAAAGAGTATTACCTTGAACTCGCATCCGAGTCTGCTGAACTTGCACAGCTTCAAGGAATCCCCCAAGTGTGAATCCGACGGCACCACGCCCTACGCAAGATACATGTAGTCAATTATGACTCAAACCTGCTAACATCAATCTTTTCTTAGGAAAAAGAAGTATAGAATGGATGATACAGAGCGGAATTAGCCCACCAAAACCTCATTCACAAATAAGATCTCAGAAAATCAAGGAGCTTCTTCGGACAACAATTATTGTGATAACCGTACGCTTAAGTAATCACCCAACATGAGCCAACCTTAGTTCTACACAGGAAGATACTCAGGGAAGTGTAAATTATTAAGCGAAACGTTGCTGTGCGTGACAAGTTTTTATGCGATTTATAATGAAAGTGTATTTCCGGAGATAAAGGCCCCATAAACCATTGTATAGAAGGGGTAGGGGTAAGAAGTAAGGGGTAACAATAGCTTCTGCGATCATAACTTATATACCGGAAGTAACTTTTATACGGGTAGTAAAAATAACTTCAACAGGAAACACTTACCTCCGTTGATATCGACCCGTTCCTAGCAGGTTGGCCTTCGGGACCTGCTCGGGATTCTAATGGACATTCGTGGCTCTATGAGGGAGAGAAACGCAACGCAGAGTTTATGTACGTAATCATTGCCTGTGGTAGGTTAGTAGCACGCACATATACCCATGTAGATACACAAACACGCACAAACACGCCAACACACACACACACACACACACACACACACACACACACACATATATATATATATA
>QQSS02227107.1:0-10455 GCA_003687565.2 Craspedacusta sowerbii | reverse complement strand
ACATCTGAAGACTTGAAAATATAAACAAACAAGTATGTGTACCTCAAATATATATATATATATATATATATATATATATATATATATATATATATATATATGTATATGTATATATATGGCACCAATTTGCCGTGCTAACTGCCTGCATTTCCAATTGGCTGAGTAGTAGAATAAAATATAAGTAGAATATAAAGTATATAGTAGAATAAAGACATTTATCTAATTAGGCGGCGCTCGTGATGCGATACGGCGTTCGTGCAATTCAATTGAATGGGTTGCAGGATCTCTATGTATTGGTCAGCTGATCTTTAAAAGGACGAATCTATATGGACTGTGATGACTCTAGCCACCTTTGTGGTCAGATCAATTGCCCCTCGATACACCAAACTTATCATAATTGATGGGTTAATTAAAAAAAATAGTTAATTGAGTTAACATCCACTCGTCTGAGAAAGCAGCAGCTCTTTGCGGTCACGATAATTGATGGGTTAATTAAAAAAATAGTTAATTGAGTTAATATCCAATCATCTGAGAAAGCAGCGGCTCTTTGCGGTCACGTTGTGGCGTTTCTGATTCCTTGGCCCTATGGCTAACGATTTCTAATCGGCGAATACATCAAAAGTCGGTGGACACGGCCATTGTCAGGAGAGAACTACCTCAAACAAGTGATGGTGACAAGTAATCTAGCCAAATGCGTTTTCACATCGTCGTAAAGTTTTCAATTCAAGGGCAAGCACAAATTTTTTTATCATGCCATGACTTCGTTGCATCAAACATCAAACAATTTTTTTTTATCATGCATTGGAATTCGTTGCATCAAACATTAATTCGTCAATCAATGGCTGGACTTGCCAATCTTTTGAGTCGACAAGCTTGTTCCCCTGTGCAATCTGCGAGACTTCCTTCTTATTCCCCTGATGCAAGAGTGGCATCTCCAATACGATCATCATGTCTTGATCTTCATTGACCATCACCGCTATTATCTGGAAGCAATAAAATAAAGATTTCAATTGGCCAATTTCTTAACAGACGGAGTCCTATTGCATTAATCGAAAACAGCAACAAGGAATATATTTTCCCAAATAACCAGCATAAAAATGTTAACAAAATGTATTCAGTGGTAGGGCAGTTCTTCTTAGCATAGCTAATCATGTTGAAGAGCTCCCCTAATACTTCATGGAGAAGTATTTCTTAGGTTACCAAAGAGTAGGCCTACTTCCAACACCAAATATATACAAAAAGAATTTAACAAAATTAGTTAAAGCTTCGGCTCATGAGAATGATGCAGTATGATTGGCACTATTACAATATTCGTGTTGCTAGTAGTGACCATGTGATTATACTGGACTGCATCAAGTTTGCTTGGCTGTTGTTTCCTTTCCTCTCCAGGGCTTGGCAGTGAGACCAAGAAATTTTCGTTTGAATTGTGTTCTGCTAACGGTCAATTGCATTCCCATGTATCTAGCTTTGCTAAAGATACGAGTGTGGGTGGCTGATATAGATCTGTCGCCGTATTTAACAGTGTTGGTTTTCGGGATATTAAGCTTTCCAAGACTGTCGCATCTCTAGTTCATGTGAAGAGTCGCTTCGTTGAATAGAGATTTTAATGGTGATAGCAACGCCTCATTTTTCCAGCCGTACATGACCAAAATGTCTCTTAAGTTCGATTAAGTCATCAAGTTTAG
This sequence comes from Craspedacusta sowerbii, assembly GCA_003687565.2. Lineage (NCBI taxonomy): Eukaryota > Metazoa > Cnidaria > Hydrozoa > Limnomedusae > Olindiidae > Craspedacusta > Craspedacusta sowerbii. The sequence continues at coordinate 8,770 of QQSS02227107.1, read as the reverse complement.
GTATTTGCAGATGCGAAACTATTTTGACGCAGGTTCTTTGAAATCAGAAAAAACAACTTCTGGCGATTAGTTGATGGATACAATTTTGCCGTGTGCTGAGCAGAATAGAGGACGTTATTCTCGGAAATTTGTCTCGTCGTTAAAGTTTTGCTCTCTTTTTAAACCAGTTTTTCCTTTTCATAGGATGTATTTAATATTAGCACGATGCTATCATAACACGTAGTCCAAAATACTCATATGCACCAGATATACGCAGCGATAATTATTTCAAAATATGCCGATAAGATTCAATTCCAAGATACAACTATAAGGGCAGAGACAAGACTGGCGAGAAAAATCAAGTAGGGGCAGCACTAGCACCAAATCAGGTAATACTAGTAGATACAGGCAAATCTTGCACGAATATTCGCCACAATTGACCGAAGGCCTGGCGTCTGACGAGCATGCTATGCAAGTACCGTTCTATTTTGCAAAGCCGACCCAAAAGACCGGAGTCCAGCTAGATTTTGGCCGTAGCAGGATTTGGGCCGGAAATTAGAGAACATATTGGATCTTTGCCAAAGCATTACCTAATCTATTATTAAGTGGAGCTTCTGTTAAGCGAGTTTATCATACACAATTTTAGCTATCATTCTTAATGAAAGCTTATCATGGAGTAGCCACATAAGGTTGACTGAGTCTAAAGTAACACAAAATATTGGGATGATAGCCAAGGCAAGAAACTCTTTGACTACTGAAGCTGCAAGAAGTCTGTATTTTGCGTTTGTTCATCCTCATATTTTATTTGGGAATGTGGCCTGGGCAAGCACTAGCAAAGGTAAAATATCTAAATTGCATAGACTACAAAACGAGCAGTTTAGTTTATATATCGCGTGCTGATAGAACTGCCCATTCAAGACCTCCGATGATCTCTCATAACATATTAAATGTATATAAGTTAAATATTCTACTAACCCTTAGTTTTGTTTATAACTATCAGCAGGATCTGCTGCCAGCTGTCTTTTAATCTTATTTTTGCTCAGTCATCATTAATCATCGCTATAAAAGAGCCCCTTTGTAATTCGGCTACAAAGAAACCTCTGCTACTGGTAAGCGAAAGTTTAGCAGTCGATCAGAGGCCCCAACTTGCACTGCCGCCAAAGACGTGCGACGTCTTTGTGTAATGAGTTGCGTTCACTTAAATTGTTAATTATTGCAAACACATTAGGAAAAAATCCCTAAGGAAGAATAAGTGAACTTGAATCAGCACATGCGGATTAAGTGAATTACTTTACGGGCGGCGTCATACTTTCGTGACATGTTTTGCGTGCGTATTTTCATCGTTACGATAATTGGTCTGGTGAATTGGTCGGTTGACAGGAAGAGAATGTATACGCGCGGTTGGATTGGGACGTAAATGCTGAGTTGCGGTTGCATTTGTATATAAAGAAGGGAGAAATTATTTTACTTGTGGAAAGAGTGATGCTCGAGAGAAGAATGATGATGTGACTTTTGAGATCTTTTGACTTGTGTTTTAGCGAAAGAATAAAGAAGAAGATGTGAGGCGAACTAATGGTGAATCTTTGTAGCGAGTTGGAACAAAAGTCATACCTTATGAAAGCTTTCACCGCCGTGAGTATAGTCGAAGTATATACATATATAAGCACATACATATATTCCCGACATCTATTAGCAGCTGGGTGGAAGATTTAAGCAGACTGCCTGGATGCCCTGCTGCCAGTGATGCAAACTTGCAGACGGTCAGTCAATTAAAAAAATGGAACAGCACTACCAGTTTGACTGCAAAGCATATAAAAATTTCAAAATAAAAAAAAAATTTCAGATAAGTCTTTGAAACAGTTGAAAGTTGACGATTATTATTATTATAGTTAAGGATGCGATTTGAAAGTGATATATTTTCCCATGCCTATAACACTTGTAAGATGAGTTTGCGTTAAGAACCTACGTAGATTTCAAACCTATTGAACCTCTGAATAGGTTTGTGTGGTCTGTTTTCGGTATAGTGTATACACGACATGAGAGTTCACATGCACGTATGAGGATGTATGTAGTTGTACCGCCTTGGTTCAGTCGCGTAGCGTAGAAACAGCATAAAAATTACTATCACGAAGCACAACTCTGTAAAAGGTGCGAATGGTGGAAGTCAAATTTTTGGAAGCATCCATAGATGTGTGCTCGCTTGCTGCTAGAATTATATAGAGGCGCTGGTCAAAGCAAATCTTGCATTTAAATGCAATTAAATTAGATGTTAAATTTAACCAAGGCGGAGGTTTTGGGTAGAATTCAGGGCCAGGCGACAATTACTCAGCGCCCGTTTGAATGAAAGCAACTGACCAGGAGGGAAGGTGGGGAACAATGCTGCCAAACGCCACTTATGGTTAATAATCTCGTCGGCGCTACATACCGTCTGTCAGGGGCTCACTTAAGTTCGCAGTTAGATACGTTTTGTAGCGACCGAATCGCGCACGTTCGTAGACAGCGTAACATCCCTTACAGCCATCCCATCTAGCTACCGAATCTTCCACTCTTGATGAGTTTGGCTACGGTGACCTAAATATTCACTCAGGAAGCGTCTTTTACGGCCCCATAATTAATTTGTTATTCCTCCCAAGGGGAAGATTATTCTGGAGTAGGACGACGTTAGCAAAATTGCTTTTCGATGACGAGATTGGGAGCAACTGCCTTGGCCATTGAGAATTGGTTGCCCCTAGCAAGCTGTTCCGTTTTTCGTTTATTTAGAGAGTTCTTGCTTGTTCTGCGGAAAGGACGTTACTGAGATACGTATAACAACATTGGTCTCAAGTTTTTGAAACCAGTTTAGGCTTTTCTGAGGTTTTCTCGTGTGATTATGAACATGCACAGATGATTCGTGCGATCATACAGTGGTCGCTTGCTTTGTGGTTGTGACCTCATCTGAGCGACGGAGATAATGCAGACGATGCGGTTCGCGGTGCGGTCATTTAATTTGCATTTCTGCTTCGCTTATACAGGCTTATAGTTAGTTGCGATAAACTAGAGCAAAATGATTGAGCAAATTCCAACCGTTGTAACCGCAGCGTGGCTTGCCGAGAGAATGGCCAACCCTGGATGGCTATCCAAGTTTCGCATCATAGATGCTACTTGGAATGAACCAGTTTATAAACGCGATTTCAAGCTGGAGCACTTTAACCAAAGAATACGAGGAGCCAAGTATTTCGACGTGGACGAATGTTGGGATCACAATCACCCTGTCCAGTATATGCTGCCAACTTTGGAGCAGTTTGAAGAATCTATTTCAAAGCTTGGTGTTGGAAACGAGCACCACGTGATCATATATGAAAACAACCCTGCTGAGGGGATGTTTACGGGACCGAGATTGTGGCTCGAATTTAAAGTGTTTGGACATGACAAGGTGTCAGTTCTGGACGGTGGTTTACCGAAGTGGATCGCGGATGGCTTTGCAACTGCCTCAGGCAAATGCTCTACCGATGAGATTTTGCCAGGTACAATGATTATTTAGCAATTGGCAATTCTTTTCTGTGCAAAGTATTGTTGTTGTTGTTGTTGTTGTTGTTGTTGTTGGCATTTGGCTAAGACTACGAGACTTAAAAAGAATTAAATGTATATATAGAATTTAGAAGAGTGTAACGGAGTGTTACATCTGACTAGGGAAGTACATGGGTATTTTAATGACTAAGGTAATTGATCCCAAAGAACTCAAAATACTTAACTAGTTACCCATGGGTGGTTCACGGACAAAGCTACCTAAAACGTTGCCTGCCTTTCACCCTTTGAAATGTGAACACATCAGCTACGCACATTCCATTCTACATAATTTATTTATTTTTGTCTGTGAGAGTCCGGTAATGCACAAGGTAAGACAAATGGAGTCAAAGAATAGCTTCTAATTATATTGCAAGTAATGAAAGTTAATTATTCAACATTTATTTTAAACATATGAAGGAGAAGCTTGGCAGAATAGTTTCGTGAATTGGCGCCTTGCTATTCACGAGAAGAAACTGTTAGAAACTTACCTTATGTATGTGCTTCTGCGTGCTATTTGGTAGTCTTACGTATTAGTAACATCGGATCTGCATACTTTGATCATGCTGTTTAGAAAGCCGGCGATTCAAGGCACATTACAGACCAGAGTTCGTGGCGGGTTTTGAGATGATGATGAAAAATCTGGATGCAGATGAACCCGCACTGTTGATTGACACTCGGCCGGTGGCTAGATTTCTTGGCATCGAGCCAGAACCCATCCCAGGGGTGCCAAGTGGCCATATACCACAGGCGATCAACGTTGACTTTACGGAATTCTTCAAATCTGAACAGTCCTTTAAGGTTTTGAATTCAAGCGTGGTGGTTGAGAGGCTGTTGACAGATAAAGGAATTGATTTACGTAAAGCCATGGTTAGCTCGTGTCTCGTTGGACTTACAGCCTCGATCGCGTCTCTGGTAATCTTTCACTTCTTTGGGAAAATATGTAAAGTTTACGACGGTTCGTGGCTGGAGTGGCATGTGGCAGCCCCTGTGGATAAGCAGATAAGACTGTTGCAGAAAACCAACGTCCGACTTGAAGGACCAACTGATCGTCCTTAGCCACTATTTCAGTCGCTGTGTCAGCCAGAGTAACACGCGACGATTGCAATCATCTTGGCATGACAATTAATTAAGCGAAAATTGTAGTATTTCAATTTCAATTTTCCGAGTTGTCATGGCCACGCCATGGTTTTTTTTTTTTTTTTTGCAAGGTCAGCGCAAATGTTTGCGTCGCGCGTGCATTTTTTTAGTTCGTGAAATACTTCAGCGTGAGCTCGATAACGTTTTTTCCTCGGAGGTTCGCAGAAATATGTCATTAAACGCTTTGATTCAAGATTCAAGATTCAATATTTATTTTCGCTTTTAGAAAACAGCAATACGTGGTCAAGTATAATTACAAAGTTCTACATTTGCAGTAGGGCTCCTCACTAGCAAAGCTAACCCGATTTGAGGAGCCCCCTTAAGACTTATTGCAAGAAGTTGAAAACCGTACTTTTAGTAATAATTATGCAACAGAAGTAGATGAAAATCTCGCGCATGCAAATCACTACTTAGGGAGCCGAGAAATTACGAAAACACACAAAACGAGATCGAGACGCAATCAAAATGAATTTGTTTGCATGGTAGATCAGCAGGCGCTACCTCTGTAGTTTAGGTTAGTACCTTGCCGTAAGAAATGCACGAAGATACTGAGATTTTGTGAGATTCAGATCTACACCTACATTAAGAATATTATTTAATGAATCAGGCCCGCAAATATTGGTGATGTTTGTTCATTATAATCAGAGCTTGTGATAACTCGAACAACTCTTTTCTGGATGACATAGCCGCCGAAGGTCGCATTTACTGGCATATCCCCATACGAGACATCCGTAGGTTACGTAACTTTGAAAAAGACTAAAATAACTACCTGTGGGTGTTTTTAACGGAACAAAATGTCAAACCTTTCCAATTATCACTGCTGATCTATTACATTTCTTTGCACGCTCGTTCATGTGAGGTCTCCAGGTCAGAGGCGAATGATTGAGCCGAAACCCCAATCCGCATGCCCGTTTGTGACTCGGACGAAGTAATCGTCATGTTGGTCTTTTATCACTGATAGTCTGTCTGATGGATTCTTATGCGATTGACGGTCCTCAGCAGAGAATTTCATGTCCTTCTATGATATACAGTGGAATTTCAGGCTTGTATGTATGTGCATGTGTATGCATGTGATTCTAGAACTTTTGAGCTGCGCAGGAGGTGGTTTTCTCCTAAATAACTCTACACGCACGAAAATTTGGAAAACTACGCAAAGCTCGGAAGAACTTCTAAGGAACTATTCACGAATTCTATGATAGGATATTGTAAACCTATACTCGTCAGGTCAGTTGCACTATTGGGTGGGAATGAACATCGGGTAGACATCGTGTCGCTTATTCTGAAGTGGCACTCTCCTTTGAAACAACGAGACGATCTTGACTACGAAGTGTCGAGTGTTTTCTAAGCGTTCCGTCGCGGAGCAACTGGTGCATTCACGCCGATTCCTTATGTATATCCTACTGATGTTTACTCACGCGGTTGCTAATGAAAATTTTGCAAATGTTTATCGTGCTCCACGCTCTTCTAAATCGTTCAATATTAAAGCGATTGGTGCATTTACACCTCCTTCCTATAAGCAATTTGCTCTGGTTTGATTTATGAGAGCGGAAAATGGCGATTGATTAACGAAACATGGCCGCAAAGTTAAAAAACCTTTTTTGTATTCTGACAATGATTAGAAGCTTTGCACTGCTTGGACCTTTTAGAAGAAAAATTAAACTGGTTTTGAATTGAAACTATGTGTTCCTTTTTTTTTTGTTTACGATTGTTTAAACAATTTTGCTCGTTTCTAATTTGCATGAGTTCCACATGACTGGCGAAGCGCATGCCAACTTGTGTTGTAGTTTTAAATCAGGAAAATTGGCAGATGCACTTTATGCTTTTTTGATTTTCTATTTAAAATGACTACCAAGGTTGGATAGAAATTTTGGATAAAAGGGTTCTTGATTTGAAGGGCATGAATAAGTTTTCGCAAAATATAGCTAATAAGTGGTTCCGCTAAATTCGCTTCAAAGTTTTGTCGCCTTTTTAAAATTTTTTTATTTAGTTGTAGCTATTTGCCATCAAAAATATTACAAACATAGGATAAGACAATTCGTAATGCATACAAAGAAAGTTGCTATTAGTCTAGTTTACTTGCTTCCGGGCATGGATCCCTTAGAAGGCCGTGGGTCTTTTCATGGGGCAACATTACCAGAGTTCATGCGCTTTGTGAACTTTTCTTAAGAGGCGTCATATGATCTCAGTGTTTACAGAGTAGAATTACAGACACCAAGCTACTCTAACTACATGCGCCACCGAAACTCTACCGTATGTATGATACGTAAAAGTAAAATCTCATACTATAACAACTATTGCCAACAAATCCAGAAAAATCTAAAAGGGACATGGGATGGCATCAAGTCGATTGTAAACCTTAATAAGAATAGCAAGTTTCTACCCCCCAACGCTAATCAGTCCAAATAACTGTACCCTTAATAATCCGAGAGATATAGGTGATGCATTCAACGATTATTTTGCGTCTGTCGGAAAATCATTAAAATCTGAGATTCCTAACTCACATTATAGTTTTAGAAAGCACATGCCACCACATACAGCCGAAAGCCTATTCTTGGAACAAATGGAGCCACAAGAGGTCATTAATGTTGTTAATTCGCTTAATACATCAAAGGCGTCTGGTCTTCACAGTATCCCAAGTAATTTATTTCACATAAGTTCATCTTTCCTCTCGAAGCCGATCTCAAGCATCATAAACGAGAGCTTTTGTCAAGGCATCTTTCCAAGCATGCTAAAATTAACAAAAGTAACGCCGGTCTTCAAAGCAGGCGCTAAAGATGTCTGTAGAAATTTAAACTTATATATGACCAACAATTCGGCTTCCGCAAAATGCACTCAACTGAACATGCTCTAATCAACTTGGATGGTAATGTACAAGATATATTAGAAAGCGGAAAATATGCTTATGGATTATTCTTAGACCTACAAAACGCTTTTCATACTGTTAATCAGGATATACTACTAAATAAGGTTGAAATATATGATGTTCGTGGAACCACCTTAAACTGGTTTAAGTCACATTTGAACAACAGAAAGCAATACGTAACAATAGGAAGTATTAATTCAAAAACGTGCAGTATGGAAGTCCGGGTTCCACAACGGTCTATCTTAGGACCATTATTATTCTAAACTTATATCAATGACTTTCAAAAGAGCCTTTCGTCTGGATGAGTGCAAAACTTTGCGGATGACACTGTCATCATTTTTGGAGATCGGTCGTTAAAAAAATTGAAGCCATTTTTTATCTCGCAATTTCATCCGCTTACGATTGGCTCTGTACAAGCCGACGTGCAAATCACCTAATACGGGAAAGTCTGATGCCATTCTCCTAAAAATAAAGCGCGAAAGTAAAAAATAAGCGAATATGCTTATCAAATAAAGTTAAATATCTCGGTATAATACTTAATTCTCAGTTGTGCTGGAAAAGCTCATTGAATTGACCAGAAAACTCACTCCGGCAAATAGACTCTTATCTAAGACACGACATTATGTAGATATGGGGACCTTGAGGTCACTGTATTATAGCTTATTCCGTTCCCATATGAGTTATGGGTGTCTGACTTGGAGTCTCTCTATAACAAACGAACTGAACCAAGTATCTAAACTAGAGCAACAAGCTGTACGGATAATATAATTTTCTGGGTATGATGATCCTACCTCTGATTTGTTTGTGAACCTCAGGATATTTAAACTCGAAGACCTCATAAAACTTAGGCTGTCCCTTTTCATGCATGACTGGGATAATAAGAAGCTGCCGAGTACTCTGAACCAGCTATTCAAAAACCATGCACCAACAAAGAACACTGGTCATGCCAAGTCACCCAAGCTTTAATTGCCTTTTAGACGAACCGGAACTTATGGAACGAACAGTATACAATACAAAGGTGCGGTCTTATATAATTTTCTACATGACCTAAACATTAAAATTAATAGCCCAAAAATTACTTTTAAAAGGGAAGTAACATCAATTTTAATGTCTGCATATACTTAATATCTAAACTGTGACAACACATGTAACTGATTTCAATATTTTTCCTGTTTTCTAAGTATTTTTCGTCCTGGATTTTTTGCGATGTTATTTATCGTATGCAGCAGGACTGAAGTATATGAA
>QQSS02227096.1:0-10455 GCA_003687565.2 Craspedacusta sowerbii | reverse complement strand
GTGGAGTAGGGAGGAAAAATAGAGAGAGGGATATCAGGAGAAGTGGATTTGTGAGAGTAACAAGATTTAGCTGTAGAATACAGTTACAGTTGTCACTCTTGTCTGCCTATAGAACTAGTCTATCTTCTTCTGCTGACACTTAACGTAGAACTAGCGCGCACAGAACAGGTAAAGCACAATTATAGAGTAATTACAGTTGACACGCTACCTCCACATGAAGTTTTTTAGGTTTCAGGTGAAGGAGACGCATGGCATGATAGAGAATAGCTTTGTTGTTTTTTTTTACACGACGATATCACTGCAATAACGAAGCAATAGGCTAAGCGTCTCTCGTCAAGTAGCTTGATAGCCCCGATCTTATCCTTGATTAACTAAAAAATCACTGACGTAAAAAATACCGGATAAACATGGACTTCTCAAGCATTGGAAACATTTAATTTCTACCGATCAATAAGCTAACAAACATTGGTGTGTCGTACGTGTGTGGTGTCCTTACTCCCGCGCCTAGTGCTACTGTGGCGTAGTTTTACTGAGGGCCTATTTTCCCTTTTCCAGACATCCACCAATGACCATGACCGCGTTTACTTTCAACCGGAGCTCAGCTCGAACTAAGGCCCTTCTGGGTTCATAGCCAGTTTCGGTTTCGGCACGAACTCGTTCCATAAATTTAGTTATTACTTTCAGATAGAAGCACTACTCAGAGTAATTTGAAAATCCAAAACAAGTCTCGACCAAACTCCTTTCATTTTCAATAGTGTTACAATAGCAAGCAAGCCTCTGGAATGGCATAGGAAGTGTGAAAACTCCGATTAAGTACAAGCACGTACGTCCTTACTAACCCTTTACCAAGTAGCCGACTCCAAACAGAACTCGAAGGTAAACGTTAAAAACAATCGATAAACGACACCGAATCGCAGTTCTCATGTTCCCAATTCCGGGTTGCTCGACCCCAAACTACTTGACGATGTCAACAGAATTCAACACTTAGATTCTTTCTACTGACTGCGGTTAGGAATAAAGTTAGGCTTCGTCCAGCTTAACCATCCCTGATATAAGCGGTGCTTAACAACCGAGTCCGACGCGGCTAGCTGCATAAAACTCCGTACCCGCATTTCAAGTATATGCTCTGCCCGCATTACCTGCACGTTCAAGTAAATGCCCTGCACTCCGTACCTGCATGTTCAAGTAAATGGCCTGCAGACAAGCAATGTAGTGCATATCAAGCTGTTCCTGTAGAGTGGAGTCATCAGAGCTCTAAATCACAAGGGGCAACACAAGACACAGTCACACTGATGAAAAAATTTGCATCAATATGAGTCGGTACTTAGATAGACTATAACCTCATTAGCTGTACTCGGCAGTGAGACAGTACTCTCATTGTGTGGGTTTGTGTGTAAATTGTAAGCGCGAACTCAGATCTTGGTGGCATTCTCAATCCGATTAGCCCTGAGGCTATAGAGGATCCCTCCGTTTTCAGAAAATGCATTTACGTTTTCAGTTTTCACTTCGAGTTAATTCTTTTGTTTTCTTTTTTATCTGCTCGGTGTCTTTATGAATGGTATTTCTGGAAAAAATAAATCTTATTGTTGTTGCTGTTGCTGTTGTTGTTGTTGTTGTTGTTGTTGTTGACACAAGGATCAAGTGTTGTGGAAACGTGTCCAGACTACTAGGTGCCTCGTGGCAATTGCTAACAGACGCTGCTTTAGAGTAGAGCACAACTTGGCTATATATTCTTTCAGATTTATGAATACATGGATGACAGCCCAGACAAAACCTTAACGGTGGCCATTCAAGACCAAAGCACGATGTGTTGAAGAAGGCCGAGGGCAGAGGATAAGCAGCAAGAGATGAAGGCAGCACTCATGAAAAATTTACCTGCACTTTAACGTCCTTACTTGGAAGCACATCGGCGGACGACACTGCAAGAGAAATAAAAGTAAACATCTCGCTGCTCAGACCCAGAAGAGTATACACTACACTACACTTAGTCTCCAAGCAACACAAAGTGCTAGCTTCACACATGATGCGCGGAGGAACATTTTCATAACGCCCACCGCTGGGACTTAATTCAAATTAGGCTACGAGCCTCATTACAAACAATGCCCCGAGCACAAAACGCGGCGTTAACAACGACGCTGTACAATTCCGGAATTCTAGATCAATTCAACAGATTCTCAAGTATGATACAATCGAATCAGACTTCAGACCAGTAAGTTCTAAACGTGGCTTTAGGTTCACATGTCCGCCACTCCGGAACCAGCAATAACAGTTTCGAACCGTTGCATAATCGACTAGGCTGCACAATTGAAGCAACTAAGTAGAGCAGCCATATTTAATAAACGTTTAAATTGAAATATTATTAAAAATATAAAAGCTTGGATGCTTGGAGGTCTAGCCTTTCTGCGCGTACAATCTAAGCCTCATTACATGTCACGACACGACAGAATGCTCGATATTCTAAGAATTCGTGAATTTCTGCAATGCGAAACCGAGAAAAAGTCTGGCATACTCTTTGCATGTATCGGTAGGAACTATGTGAAACATGAAATACAAAATTTGTAACATATATTGAAGCTTAAATAAATAAAAAATAAAAACAAAACAGCCACAAAGGCTTCTCCGCTAAGCACCGGATATTGATGAAAAAAATAAAAGCGACTATAAAATCTCGTCTTCGCCTCCATTTCGTTGGTCGTTTCTTTATCAGTACGGCTACGTTTAGTTAAGTGCATACGTCATCGTTACGCGCTGAAGCTCCAAGCAGATAAGGCAATACCGTACCTAAATTGGATTCTCTCTTCACTGACTTCACCTTTTTCTTGATGACTGGCTCACGAAATGCTGGAGCCGGCACAACAGACTTTGGCGGGAATTTAAACTTCGTCTGGTCGAGAAAGCTGCCGTCGACCGGTTGATGGCCTTCCGTCGCCGAGCTCAAGATGAACGGAGTAGATGACGTCACGGTGTTCTTTTTTTCCCTCGACGACGGGGCGGGCATCGTTGGGTGTGGCGTAATAGCGCTGAGATTCCACGTCTTGTTACTCTGCTTAGCGTCAGGCTATACGATGAAACTAATTATTAGTCATAAATGTTTCCAACACAACTTTAGCATACAGCCTAACCTACAAAATTCCTCTGCGAATAGCAATCAGAGTAGGTAAAGGAAGATTTTGGAGCCCTAAATTAAACTAAAAATTAGAAAAAAAATCTTTAGTGATAACTACCTAAATGAATATATAAACAAAGCATTACATCGAACTGCGTTTAAAAAAATTAGTTTTCTAAACCCGACAAAGAGCTAAAACTGATATTTGCGACAAAGGTGCAGTCAAATCAAAGCTGAATACACCACAGCATACACCACCATACGCCATCTATCTTTCACATGACTGGCTATTAGAAAATCCGATATTAGACGTTTGACTTCATTTTTCTGGGCTTCATTACCTCTTCTAATTATGAGCTAGATTATCTTTTTCATTTTCATAGTTTAATTTTGAATATCGAGCATGAATGAACGTGACATGAACTGAACTGCATTGCAAATGCGCGTTTCTGACACTGAACAGCGGGTAAAGTTCGTTTGGGGTCGCACGCAAAATGATAGAAAAGATCACTAGGCTCCACGACATCGGAGCAACCTTAAACAGACTCCGGCAAAGCAAATAAAGACCTTCATGATCACTGATATTCAAGCGCCCAAAAAGATGGCTACACGATAGCCTCGAGACAATTTCTAAAAGCAATATAGCAGTAACTAGTCCGCATCATGGACTTTCCAGATGCTGACAAACGAAGTCAATGCAAACTAGCAGAGAGCCCGAAAAGTGAACAGTATAAGAACCTTTGGTTGTTGCTCCATGTATCTTGACTGAACCGGCACGAAATTCTTCTTTTTCTTTACCGTTCCACTATGAGTAGCGCTAGAGTTTGAGGAGTTGCCATGAAATACTGGATCTAAATAATAAACACTACAAGAACTAGACCCAGGACGGACTGCAAAAACAGATGAATGAAGCCATTCATTATCGACAAATGGACACACGCATCGACGAACGGATTCCCATATACAAACAAACACACACACACACACACACACACACACACACACACACACACACACACACACACACACAGACACAACCACACACAAAAACACACAAAAATTGAAACAAGGACGACGTGTCAAATAAAGGCACAACGCCGACTCTTAGGCAAATCAGAAGTCTTCAAAAAATCGTTCGACTAAGTCGATCGGACAAACACAACGGTGAACCGTAACGTCAACGGGCAGAGCAGCATAAAGCTAGCTCCTTACACAAATTAAGACCAAACGGTTTTTTCATATTATTTCTATCTCAAGACTACGACAGACACTGAAAGGCGCTCGATAGATCTTGCACTTGCTGCAGTCCAAGGCTCTGATCATATCGGAATAGGAAACTTCGAGGAGCAGAAAGAGCAACAAATGAAAGATTTCTAGACCTACACTAATGAAAACGCTGCCTAGAAATCATAAAACTGCTTGCGTGCCAGAATTAAATTTGGCATAATCTGGAAATGAATAGACCAGAACCATCCTCGCGTTCCAAATGAAAGCAGAATCGTAAATTCTTCGCCCTAATCATCGTTTGAGTGTTGATAGGAACAGTAATTGCTCGCCAATATGGATGTCACTCAGGCGAAACATATTACCAAGATATATATTAGCAGCCTACATATGAGCAAAAAACCTAAGCCCTTGGATAGAGATTTAGTGATGAGCCGACTTCTAAGAACACGAAATACGCTTTTTACATTTAGAACAGCGCCCATCTGACGTAGCACACTAGCGTATGTTAAAGATATCCGCCAAGGCGATTCCACGTAACTGTATGACAGAATCTTTCTCTCGAGAAAGACCAAAGGCGATTCCGGTTAGCTATATGCCAGAACTTTTCTCTGGCGGAACTTCAATCGTAACAATTTCCAGCCCCATTTCTCAAAGTGGGGAAGGAATAACTTCGTTCAGGTTACCAAATCTATAGGCGGTCTTGCACGCACGGACTCATACGCTTGCATAGATTGCTACAAACAGCTTCACCTGTTAGACAAAACGCAAAGAAAAACTTTCCATATCAACCAGTATATAGCAAAAGAAAGACTATCCGAGATAAACTTTACAATGCAAGTTCCGGCGACTCAATGTTTACGGAGTTACATTGTAATGGGGGCAAACTTCAGATACATTGCCCGCTTTCTGAATAGTTAACTCCAATAAGTTACTACAAACGCAAGCATCTGACTTCCATGCAATTGTGGTCAGCTGATGGTACTCGCAAAAGTTTTCGCTACCAATTCAGACTAACAATGTCTTCGAAGCTGGAGTCCTATAAGAGAAGATCTTCCGAGCTATGGAAATCAACGAGGGCTTTTATCTAGAGGCGGGCTTGAGCTCTAAATACGAGTTTCCATTGCGTTTCACATCCAACACAACCAGGTTGGCGAGAAAAAAGTCTACGACGAACCGAAAACTCATACAGCTGCAAGACGACAAACCTGTGGTACTACGGGCGCTCCTCGAGCTGCTATCCTCGCCATCATCATGGTCCAGCATTTCCACTCCAGACAAAGGTTCGTCCACAGACGACTCATCCTCACGTCGGATGCTAAGACGTGACTCATCGGTCGGTAGCACTTTCCCAGCGACTGCAAATAAACAAAGCAGCCTATGTTAAAGCAGCCTATGTAAAAGCAGCCTATGTAAGATGCTACACTCACGAAAACTTACAGGAAACATACGATGATGCACGGAGAAGAGCTTTGAGTTGCTGAAAACACAACCCAATCTGAGCAACCATGATGCAGAGGATTTTCAGGCAGGAATAGACAGCAGCAATGAGAGCGAGTGAGAGAGAGGGAGCGAGAGAGAGAGAGAGAGAGAGAGAGAGAGAGAGAGAGAGGACGGGAGGGGTGGGGGTGGAACTACAAGGATCTTTTCCACCAGCAAAGGAAACGCCCAAATCGTCGAAGCCAAAAACCAGAGCAAAACTTTAAAAGACAGCATGGAGAAACATGGTTACAAGGACATGATTACAAGTCATAACAATCGTAAGACATAATCTTAAACCTCGAACATGCTCGTGTACACAAATGCGGAAGGCACGATATCATAACAAGATTTTTCAAAAATGCAAAGTAGGGCTTACCATATCCGATCTCTATCGGTTTTTCTACTTCAATGCGAGCCCCAAGCTCGTCTGCGTTGTGCCTGGTAGGGGAAGGCGAATGTCGAACAACTTTAGCAGGCGAGTTGACAACAAAGGCTTTCGTGGTCACCTCTCTTGTTCCCGGACGTCTTTGCTCTTCTGAAGCTTCAATAACCAGTACTTCCTGAATAGACATGAACAGGCTAATGGGTCACGGAACAAAGAGGGTACACAGGTTCATTTTCTTGAGCCAGACTTTGTTGTTAAGAAAGAGCTTAGAAATTGCAAGCTAAACGTCACGCTATCTACAACGCAAACAAAATGCCAACAAGAATTATTTTCACTAGTAACAAACGTCACGCTAGCGTCACTAGTAACAAACGTCACGCCAAAAACTCAATGCTTTAAGAATTAACTGCTGTATGCTAATCTTGCCGCGAAGAAATTACACTGTATTCTACTGCTTTAACAGTACTTACGTTAGTTACCTTAGGTAGTCTTCTGACAGGAGATTGAGAGGATGAACTGCCAAGGGCAATAGGTAAATTCTTTGAGTAGGTCTTGCCGGACAAAGCAGAGACGTTGCTAGTTTCCGAGTCCGATATTGAAAGTTCAATCAAAGAACGTGGCGCTTCTATGTGATTCCTTCTAGAAGGGGATCTAGAACAAGCCAAAGAACTAAAAGAAATATGGAAATACCAATGACAACCCATTTCAAACTGATCGCTATGCATACAATGCAATAACCATACACACGTCACAAAATAGCTTCATAAGCTAACCTTAAATTAACGATCACAAATCACACATACTTTCTGGGTGTGCCCGCAGAATCTTCGCTTTTACCCCGAAAAGCCTCAATTTGCTGCGCTGGGAGCCTGCCTAAATTCATGACAATCATGAAATTGAAATTAGCGTAGAAAAAAGTAGGTCAAATACATAAATAAATACTTATTCATTAATCAAGAATTGCTCACAACAGATATTTCTTAGCTAACTTAACACATGAGCTTAGGACACATATTGTCCTACTTAGGTAAAACAAAATACCCCTAAATAGCAACAGCTTAAACAAAACTTGTCACGCACAACGTAAGGAAAGAATGCACACAATCATACTTACCCTGCACAAGTAGGCTATCAGCATCCTCATACCTATGTATCAAAAGTGAGATTAAAATGAATTGATATGTTTAACACCAAGTATGCACCGAACGAAGAATAAAATTTATGCTCCTGAAGTTTGCATGAAACGACTAATCAATAATAAGAATACATACTTATCTTGATTAAAAGGACGGGTCTCTGCATTAAGTAAGCTAAGCAAATCACATCTTTAACGAAATTTTACATAGCACATAACTGACACAGTGATACAAGAACATAATACTCATGACCTCTAATTAAATGTCACTTACACATCCCACATGAAACCCATTTCATGGAGGCAACGAACAGTGAACATACGTATTGTAAGCAAGTTCCAAACGTTTAATCTTCATCTAATATTTTCACGGTTACTGTGAATAAAGTACAAACTCCATGCATTTTTTATTCATTTTCAATTGGTTTTATTTCTATGATCACTACATGTGTAAAATCTATGGGTTTAAAAATTTTAACACACATCAAATCTCTGAACATGTTTCTCTACAAAGCTTATAATGAAGCAATAGCATTAAAAGTGGGTCTCACTTGCTTAATCATTGAGTTCTCCTTTGGTAGCAATAATGTAACTTGACTTTTTCCCAGAAAAACTTTTTTAAATTTTTAAAGCAACATTCTATCAATGATATGACACAACTACAGCAGAAGGATTTTTCAACTGCCTTTGTTCTTGAGAATTGCGTGCTCTTCTTTATACAGTAATCCTTACTGCCGTATAGGCGCTTAGGTACGTAGCCCGAAACATGGCTGGCATTAGGGAAATGCAGGAACTGGAACTTGGCTGATTTCAAATAGGTGTGGTCATGTGATATCAGCCAGACCCTGCGGAATTTGATGCCCTTTTGGCCACATACAGTTATCTAAAATCTTGAAAAGTTCTGCCATTTTTTTAAATAAAATGAACTCCTCATTGAAGTTAACCTTTTCTTTTCTATCCAATTACAAAGCACTAGTGACAATGATTCCTCTGATCCCATGCACTATCAAGATGAAATGATACACTTATAACGCAAAGAACCCTCAAATCGCAGTTCTCAAAATTGCAACAAAGACTTGTTTCCTACAATTAAAACTCACATGCACATGCTTACCTTTCATCATGGTTGCTTTGCAAACGACCTTGTGCAAGTGTACTCCTAAATTAATTCATTTTACTATTACAAATTGACTGTCTTGCTAAGCAAGGCATTTTATAGTATCAGCACACATTTTTAATGATGAATATGAACAACCACATTTGCAGCACGTTACGTTAACATGACTGCTTGTCTTTCACAATACCTTACAATGTTCAATCATTTATTGCAAGGCTGTGTCTCCACTACAGGACATACATGAAAGCTCGAACACTCATCTAATTATAAGGAAATCAACATAAAGAAAAAATTTAATTGCAAACCTAAAAACCTTAAACATATACATAAGGACTAACAAAGACACTAAACAAAGTACAGGTTTCTAGAAAATTATTATGCTTCTACCCAGTAATAATTTTTATTGCTGATTGTGTAAGACCACTAGCAGCTCTTACTGACATTGAAAGGTTGCTTTTACCTAGGCATGGTCCCAAAAATAAAAAGAAAGTCTGTAGTAATACATCTGAAAGAACCTCCCATCAATAACTATTACCTACCTCCCACTAGGCGAAAGAACCATGCTTGCTTCATTCGCCACTTGTGGTGCCTGCTTGTACTTACTTATCTTTCTCGAATCCATCTTAATAAAAGAAGAAAATTGTAATAGTTATCATATCCACAAAAGTGTGCTACGTAATCATCAAATAATCCTGATCTGACATAATAATTTCACATTAAAAGCATCACTGATTATTGGCATGCTTGAGACAGCTCTTAAGAGCTATGCTATCTATAAAATAATAGTCCTAGAAGTAAGACCTAAAGACCTAATATCTTGAGCTTTGCCCAGCCTGAAGTGAAAGTGGCTCTCGCAACACTATATATACAAAAACCTATTACATTTCAAATTTTATTATAGACTATTTCTTAGTAAAATTACTTAGCTCAAGTAGGACCATAAAAAACTCCAAACAGTCATGCAGTCAGAAAGGAATATCGTATGAAACTCATAAAGAAATTCCATGCAATTTCATGCCAGGATCAAGCACAATATCTAAATGCAATGCAGAAGATATCGCAAAGAATACCAGTGGAAAAAAATTATCTTCAATAAAAAAGCCTTTATGAAAATCTTTTGTAAACAGAGAGTAAATCGTCTAATGTATATCATTTAAAAGGCATTTATAAATGACCACTACACACGGGGCATTTCACCACCCAAAAATATAGACTGCCAAAGATTTTATATTTTTGCTCAGACGCTTGTGTCAAGCAGCAGAGGGAAAATCCTGTTTAGCGTATATTTCGTAAGGATTGACAGGTCCGTACATGATCATTTCTTCCTGACAATTAAAATTAGAGGTCACAAACGGTACATACAAGCAAACTTCATGGGAACTCTAAACTCTCTTCCATTGTAACACCTGTACAGTAAAGGTGAAACAAGAGCAGTCGGTTACATTGACACCACTAACTGCAAATATTTCCCGTATTCCGAAAAAAAATCGAGACCATCAACCCACACGCCTAATCCTAGCTAGCGAAAACGCTCCATGTTTCCCGCCCATTCATATTTTCCCGCAGTTACCGTTGCCCCTGGTCATGACATCATCATATAAAAGCAGATACCCGAAACTCATTTCTAGCCAAATGAGATAATACGTCCTAGCCTTCTAGAGTACTTGGAAATTCCAAAACAAAATTTTCCCAAGATCTTCCTTACGAAGCCAGAAACCTCGGAGTTTACGCCGATTTTATGTTGCTTATTCATCGCCAAGAGACAGTATATTCAGGCTCAAATATGTAGTAGATAGCCAGGTAGTTGGTCTCTATTCTTAGAGGGGCTAATGCGCTACCCTGTTACTTCTATTTTCGTTGGTCTCCCTCGGGTGCCGTAGATATGGCTCCGCTTACAGCATTGCTATCAGTCTGCTAATTTACATCTATAGGGTAGGCGTTCATTAGGCGCCGTGATTCATGCCCATTTTTGGGCACGTTTATGGGAAACGATAGATGTAGGGCTA
>QQSS02227074.1:0-10456 GCA_003687565.2 Craspedacusta sowerbii | reverse complement strand
ATGTATGTATGTATGTATGTATGTATGTATGTATGTATGTATGTATGTATGTATGTATGTATGTATGCATGCATGTAGATATGTATGGATGGATGTAGATATTCCTGCGTGTATGTAGTTTATGTGTATATTAATATACGTTTTACATGTCTTGTTTATTTTAGAACCGCTTTTTCAAGCCTGGAGCGACTATTTGAGTCTCGTTAGCCTTCTGCATTCTCCTGCTTTCAAAGTTATGAAGCCGTACGTGGGACAAGTAATAGGTGCTTTTGGTTGTGTGTGCACAATGACCTTCGACCTTCACCTAACGAGAAGTGTTGGCTGCCACAAAGCGGCGTTCAATAGATTCCACCTTTCAGAGGAAGAGCGAAGAAAATTGAATCGCCAGGATGTTAAGTTTTGCGCTTTAGATATTCCTCTGATTCTTAAAGTCATCTGGTGCTTGGGAATCACTAAATGCATAAAGGCTGATAGCGAGAAGCTTCGTGAATGGTTTTTAATGCAATTGAAACCTTTCTGTGCAAATGTTGCGGATGATGATCGTTTAATCGAGGAAGAGATAGAAAAGATACGGTGGGATGCGCTTTGCCTTACGCAATCTGAAAAATTGGGGATATATTCCCTTCTTCCTTACTCCATGATGACTGACAAGTGTGTCCGCGCTCTATCGGACTTCTTTTTGAACATACATTTTCCCGATCACAAAAAGCCAGGGAGAAATAGCTGTGCTGAATTCCCGTCTGATTTGAAGTCATTACTTCAATGGGTCATTCAGATGGAGAACCCGAGTCAAGGGGAGCCCTTCGGTGGATCTCATCGAGATGACATCGATGCCCTACTTCTCAGGATACTGCCAAAATACTGCACAAAGCTTCGCGACAAGAAAGAGATCATCACCGACAAGAAAGGCAAAAATTTAACGTTCTCCTCTAGCCATGAAGAGGAGCTTTGGAAACGAAACCCTAGGAGCAGTACACTATACGAAGTATGTGGCCCTCATTTTCACTTGGAACGTCTTAGGCGCACCAGTCGAGATCCTTTTGAAGACTTGCTCGTTAACGGCATTAGTTATGAAATGTGGCTATCTGGCCTCAAAGATACAAATTCAACAAGATTTCTTGAACCTGAGCACTGGAACGACTCAACTTTGTTGATGGATGCTTTACGCCAATACCGCAATAAGATCTTTCACCGAGGTGATGAAGATTTTGATGTGAATGACTTCGAAAAGCATAAAGACAATATCATGTTAATATTTAAAAAGCTTGCAAGCGAAGATGTATCTGCAAACGCCAGTGAAATTGGTAAACGGATATTTCACGTTGTGTATGAAATTCTAAGGATCTTGGAAGAGCCAGGTAAGACCAGGAGAGGGAATGTCGGCGATAGAAAATTATTTTTAATTTCTGAACATCAATGAGTCACTAAATCCTTCTTGGTTTCAGGGAAAAAGATCTATGAAATCTGAGTTCAGATTCGTCATATAGTGGAAACTAATGCAGGTTCTAAGCCCTGTTCAATAGTGCTTCTAAAGGTCTTCCGTTGTAAGAATGATCCTGGTATTGGACTGATTTCCGTGGTAGATGTGTATTGTCGTACCCCTTCTTTAGAGCTTGATCGCTGATTCTCCATTTGAGTATAAAGTCTTGCCTTCAAATCTATTCAACTTCAAATTAACCTTGTTTTCCCGCATGCAGGTGGAGGTACATCATATGACACAACGCCAGCTGTATCTACCTCTGGAAATGGTATGCATAGGGTATTCATCTACCGATTTGAGGTGTATCGTTATATTTTTCTAGATTTGTAACTGCATTGCTTTGGTTTAGGCTTCGATGGATATCAAAGCATAAGAACTTGGCCCCAAGTCTCACATAACCAGGCTCCTGCCATGTTTCGCTACCCACGTCCAATGTTTCGCCGCGTATCGCCATTCGCCATAAGTTTATTAGTTGCCCGAAACTTCTCCCTCATGTAGTAGAAATTAACTTTGAATGAAGTGAATTTCAAAAAATGAAGAAAATTTCGTTTAACTTTATGTTTAATTGTTTTAGACATGCAAAGCCTTACTCGTGACTCCGTAGAACAGCTGAATATGATTTATACAAAATAAATGTGTACCATCTGTTGGGTGTGTTTGTTGTTTTGAATTTACACTCTGGATTTTCGGTGTGATAGCAATTATTATCCAATGCCTGTTGGTTTTACGCTTTATGAAGCAAATATACATATATATATATATATACATATACATTAATAACACATAAACAAATATATCTATATATAGATATAATATATATATATGCTTCTCGGGCGATCATTCGCGATCATTCGTTCGCATTATTAGGGACATGATCATTTCTTCGGTATGTTTTCCTGGGTCAGGGCGCATGAGATCTTGCCACACTGAATAAGCGTCATACAGTATTAGGATTGGCAGCCCCAATAGAAAATCAGTTGACCAACTATTATTTGCTGTTTTAGATCTCCCAGCCCGTACGCGTGCCCTCCGAAACACAGCCGAGAAGTGGTACAAGGCAGGCAACTATGGACCAGCTTTGGAGATTCACTCCCACGCCATCGAATACTTCATTTTGATTGAAGACACCGCAGAAGTGATAAGATCTCATTACCATCTTGCGATGTGCCTTTGGCATTTGGGACATTTATCCGAAGCCCAAAGCAGTTTCGAAAAGGCGTTGAGCTTATTGCCTGCAATAACTAAGGAAACTTCATACATCCGTACCACATATGCATCTTTCCTTCTTCATGCAGATAAATTGGATGAGGCCGAAAGGCAACTTTCAGAACTTTCAAACTTGTCAGATTTTGACTTGATTGAAGATTGGAGATATCACTATGTGAATGGAAAGCTCTTCTTCAAGTGCAGAGAATATAATAAGGCCATGGAGGAATACAAGTTGGCTTTGGAGTTGCTTCCTCAACTGTCTGACGAAACGCTGGACCGCGAATTAGTTCTTGGTGACTTTGCTTTGGTGTGCTTGGAAATGCATGAGCATGATATGGCGCTCTCAATTTATCGAGAGATTTTCAAGCGCTTGGAGGCACGATGCACTGCAAAATATCATGCATCAGACATCGACGACATGCGGAACAGTTTGACAATCGCCTTATTTAAATTCTGATTCGTTTACAGACCCCGGAAGGTTCGTACGAAGTTTGCTACAGAATCTTCAGATGCGATCAGATGTCTTTGATCGTATACGACTTTCCTCTCATTTTTAATTCGATTTTGCCAAAGTACACTAGGTGATGCATAAAAAGCAGAAGACGACAGGAGAGTACTACCTGACTCTTAATTGACTTACCCGGTTGTTTCGTTGCACACATGCCCCTTTAATTAAATAGACACAAATTGGTGATACGGTAACGTTTTCTTTCATTCGTTTTCGCATTCGTTCGTGGTAACATTACGGTTTCGCTGTCTTTTTTTCCCTGAATTACGCTACCGAGGACTAGAAATAAAAGCATCATAAGGAAAACCCCTTTGTATCTATGACGAGCTTGATGGTTGCAAGAAGAACCTTTCTGCTTTCATCATCATCGCACTCTTGATGACCATCGTCCGGTTCAAAATTTTGCATAATACATCTGCACAAACGTCAGTAACTAATTCATTAATAGGATCGACAACTATCAAGCAGGGTGATAGTTGGGAATGACGTTTTAAAGGCAAAAGCAATGTTGTAGAGGAAGCAGTGGTTCATATTCTCGATAAAGTCGTATGAAATTAAACCGCTGGGGTAGTTAATATCACCAAAAAATTTTGTGTGCACTCAGAGTAGTGGAGAATTACATCACGCATTTTTCTGTCGAAAAAACTACCTCTACATCTTGCTCACTTAGATGAGGATTACATCGATTTTCCATTGGCAAGAACAAGTTTTAATCAAGGATAGATCATGCATAAGACCTCATATAAAGTCTCAGTGTTATGAGAAAACTCAAACAAGGAGGCATTATCCGCAAAGAGCATGTGATTAAATCATCTGTACGTATTAGTCATAGTAAGGGTTCTAATGAGGAACCTTGTGGTGCGCCAGCCAAACAAAGCCTCCAGGAAGACCGGGCAAAATTAAGAATAACATTCTGGCACCTTCCAGAGACATAGCTTCGTGTCTAGTTTAAAATTTACTTGGTCACACCGAAATTTGTAAACAACGCATTGTTGACTCACAATCTTTGGCTTCGCTTCCTTTGGTCTAAAACTTTCGCCAATTTTTCTGCTCGTGAATATTGGCTGAATTGGCCCCGTACTATACATGCCAGATCATTTAAACGGTGCTTTAGATTCCGCACACTTTTTTCATCCTTATATTGAATAATGAATCGCTTGGTCTCATCGGCGAAACTGTCATCAAAGTTACATTGGCGGGTAATGCACTTATCGACAAAGTCAAATACAATCAGTTCAAATAAAACTGACGGATAGGCTATCTTTAGAAACGTTGTTGGCAAGTGTTCGACTTCTTCGCTAAAGTGAGGCCAATCACTACTCAAACGATAAGCCCTGTAAAGCATTGATTTATTAAGCATTTCTTGTATCGAACATCGGTATGAATCTGGAAGTGCAGTAGGAGACCGGTATCCGTTGGCTTATGAAAAACAGAAGTAGACAGTATCCGCTTTTCTGTTTTTATTCACGCCCCACAGAATGAGAAGCCATCGTTCTGTTCCACTTCTGCTGTGAAGGACAGCGACAGATGAAGACTATTAAGCTCCGTGAAGGAAATCCTTGGCCGCAATTTTGCTGGGCATTATTGTCATTATTTTCAATTTATCGTCATCGACAAAGCGTTTGCAAAACTCGGGAAGTTTGCCTTTGTTGCCTAGTTTCTCCTCCAAGTGGCACATGATTGTATTTGTCATCAGTGGGCCAAGCGGCGATACCATGCTAACTCCATCCCTTTCCACGTACAGAGCACCGTCAAATGTAAAGAGTTGGTCCTTTACCACTAGCTGGAGTAGCTTGCACAGGTCAGCTCGAGAAATGTTAAGTTTATGAGTTTTACTTAACCAATTGTCTTGAAAAGCTTTGTCAAGGATTTCGATGGTCTCATCCACTGGTACATTCGTGAAAAGTGACGTGACATCGTACGACACTAATATTTTACCTGGTATCATAGCCTTTCCAGATAGTTCGGTCTCAATACCATCGAGGGTCCTTATTTTTTCTCTAAAGTAAAATTCCTAATATTAAAATTTTGATTATTGGTATTATCACCTAGGGAAAACAATCGTCTCCCGCACAAGAGGTGATTCGTAGTAAGGGCTTCCCAGGTGTCATCCGTATCGATATTGAGGATCTAGTATGCTCGCCCTTAATCTTATGTACAATGCACAAGCCAAATCAAGACCAGTCGAATTGAATGGTTCATCAAAGACAACAAGAAATTCTGGGATGGGTGGCCATAGCTGTGAAGGGTACGCTCTCCCTGCAAACTTTCTAAATTTCACACAATGATGTATCATTAGCAGAACAAATTGCCCTAATTTTGGTATCCAAATCTATGTCCTAAATAAAGCCATGGTACGTTAGGGACCCGAATGCAGCCCGCGATCGTGCGAGTTAATTACTTTCGCCGTGACCTTCCTTGAGAGCCCTAAAGCCTGACATCGTGTAGCGACAGTGCGTTGCGTTTCACTGTGATCAGTGTGACGCAGGCTATGCGGGGATGACGATCCAACACCTACATCAGCGTATTCAAGGTCACGTGTCAGGTGATAGTTCGATCTCCAAACATCTGAGAGACACCCACATGCTTGAATCGAAGACACCCCTTACTTGAAAAGTGCATTCGAATCCTCGAGAAGTTCAATTCGAAGTTCGATTGCCTTATTAACGAAATGCTTTTTATTCAGACCATCACTGAACGTTCAATCGGACTCAGCGAAGACAAATCTTTTTTCTTAAATTTGCTTTTGTGTTTAGTAATTTTAAATGAGTTTCGTCGAACTTCTTTTTCTTGTAACTGATATGTTAATTTTTAGATATAGATATGTAATAACTCATGATAGCTGCGGTGTTAGTCCGATGCAGACAAGAATGTTGCTATGAATGCGCTAGTTTTCCATATTAAAGTCTTTAAATGATGATAATAATACTTTTCATTTTTAATTTTTAATTTTTAAAGCTTAACAAGACCGACATACCAACCAACTTCAAACTAATCAGCCGCCCCCTAACGGTAAATTTGAAAAACGAAGGCAAGGTTGGAGAGATGAGATCGCATCTTTCTCACCTGGCCAACAATTACTTCATCAAGTACAAGCCTTCAGCAAGTTCGCTCAGAAAGCATGCCATCTTAAGAAAACTGAAAAAGAACTCGGACATCGTCATAACGCGACCGGATAAGGGAAATGGCGTAGTTATATTAAATCGTGAAGACGACGTTAAGGGTGTCAGTGAAATTTTAGCGGACGGTAAAAAGTTCAAGAAGCTTGATGCGGATTACACGTTAAAGAGAGAAGGTTCCCTGCAAGGATTCCTGCGGACTCTGAAAAATGTAAATTTTATTTGTGACGATACCTATAAGCTTGTTTATCCCCGTGGTTCATATCCCGCGCGTATTTATGGTTTTGCCTAAAATGCATAAGTCCTTCACTAGTATACCTTCCTTTCGTCCTATCATATTTTCGTGTTCCACGTATAATTACCAATTGGCTAAGTTTCTGTTCGAGGTTCTTTCCCCTTATGTTCCTCAAGTTCATTCCACTAAAGACACATTCACTTCGTACGACAGATTAATAAGGTAAGTTCTAAAGGTTAGTTTTGTGGTTTCTTTTGATGTTTGTAATTTGTTCACTAACATACCTTCGCGTGAAACTATCGATATCGCTGTTAATAGAATTCTGGAAAATAATCCTGGGTTTAAAATTAGTAAAACTCAACTCAAAAAACTGTTTATGTTCGCAACGTCTCAAACGCATTTCCTGTTTAATAGTAATATTTATGATCAAATTGACGGGGCTGCAATGGAATCGCCCTTAGGGCCAGTTCTTGCTAATCTTTTTATGGGGATTCATGAGACCACATGGTTTGACACATACACAGGTTCGGGTTCTCTGTATTACGGTCGTTATGTCGATGACATTGTGTCTTTAATATTGTTGCGGATGTGTCTCCGTTTCTTGAGTTCCTTACCTCTAGACATCCTAATATTAAGTTTACAGTGGTATATGAAGCTAATGGATAACTACCCTTCCTCAACGCCATGGTTGACGGCAGTCAAGGTGAGACATTTCATACTTCTATTTTTCGGAAAACGACGTTCACAGGCCTTTTGACGAATTTGTGAAGTTATTGCAGCCTTTCCACTAAAGTTGGCCTCATAAGGACACTTTTTCACCGTATTTACAACATTAATAGCTCTTGGTCTGGCTTTTACACTGATGTAGAAAATATGACCGACGTTCTAACAAAAAAACAATTTCCCGAACATCTAATAAGCAAAAGGTATTAAGTCCTTCATACTAAAATATCGTCTTCTGATAAGCCAGTGGTAGCAAAAGGAGATCGTAGTGTGCGCTTTTTTAAACTTCCCTATGTTGGATTTACGTCAACTCTTACCCATGACAAACTTCTTCGATTAATTAATACATACTGCAAGGGTATTAACGTTAAATTGGTTTTCACGTCCCTTTAGGTTGGTTCCTACTTTTGTACGAAAGATAATTTTCCTAAAAGCCTTAGATCTTGTGTTATTTATAAATTTAACTGTGACGGCTGTAATGCTAGCTGTATTGGAGAAACTTCCAAACATTTCAACACCAGAATCGAAGACCGTATAGGAAGCACCTTGAGGATAGTAAATGTAAACAGTCTTATTCGGCCGATTTTTATTCTGTTTTAGATCATGTTGCCACGGACTTCCAAAGGAAACTTAAGGAAGCGATGCATATCCAGTGGCATAAACCTAACCTTAATTCCCAAATTCATCACGTATCCCTTATTCCTTCTGCATAGCTGTACTTCCCCTTTCCCTCTTGTTGCCCCTTTTCATTTATCGGTGTAGCACAGGTATTCAGCAGTTGTTTAAGCATCGTTTAATTATTTCAATTCTATACGTCCCTTTGCGTCTGTAGTGTTAAACGCTTCAGTTTAGAACTATTTTAACAAACCCATTTATTCATTAGTAATTGGAGTGTTCACGCCTCCTACGTATTTATACTGATCTCTTGTAAAACTAACTTAGTTGAGAATGACACAAGATATTGTCGAAACGTCCTACAAACTGAAAAGAGTATTCTTTCTATTGAAAGTAATAAGTACTTTAAATTCTGCTTCGTCCATTCGGAAATAATAATAATAATAATTATAATAATTCTTCTTTTTAACTTCATATATTTTTACGACACATTCGGTAGACCTCGGCACCACTCACTAATTCTAGGCATGGTGCCTTGGACGATGTCCTTGAACATCGCTCTCAGTAGTTTTAACTATTTTGCAGACTGGCAGTGCGCACGTCACCTCTCAGTTGCTAATCCGACTAATCCTTTCGTAATCACTAGAGTAATTACGCCGCCGAGCGGTACTCATTTTAACTACCCCGAGGGGATGTACGCCTGAGTCGAGCAAGGCCGGACCGGGGCTTGAACTCTCGCCACCCAAGAGTCTTGCTTGCGAGGCGCGAGCTTAGACCACGCGGCCATAATAATAATCATAATAATAATAGTATAACTACGGTAACAATAATTAGAATAATAATAACAATAATAGTAAACATAGTTATAGGAAAAGATACTTAAGATTCATATTTCCATCGAGCAAGACAAATATAAACGCGTTGAAAGCCCTTTCTCACAACAACCAAATCTAATGTCTCGCGCTGAAACAAAAAATAATAATTAGGAGAGTTTAGGCGACCTAAAATGACAACTAATTAACCCTGCATTTATCTGAAATCGGTGTAATTAGCATAAATTTGGAAAACTTTTATGATATCGTCAGAAAATTTCCAAACTGCATCACGGCATATTCGCATGGTTCAGAAGCATTGAAAACAGAAAAGACTAAAATTTTATACCGCTTGGCATGGTCGGATTCTACTCATCAATCACCGAAGGAAAATTAGGAAACGCGGTCTGCTTCGTAAAAGAATTAAAACCAATTGATGATACAAACGTCGCCACAAGCCTGCAAGCTCGGAAATCATCTTTCTACCGGACGACCCTCCTTGGAACAAACAGTAAACAAGAACTTCTTTGATGAGTTCTTACGACGGAGAATAGGTTTGTGAGCTAGTAAGATTCGCTTTACGAAATGAAGCCATTGTTCCCAAAAGATGATGTTGATTTTTACAGAGATAACGACAGCGGAACGAACGAGACAGAAAATTATAAAGTTATTCGAAGAGAATGGTCTTAAAATTACCCAGGAAACAACACAAAAGAAGTCCAGTTTGCGGGCATCAAACTAAACCTTAACACAGGAAAACCGTTCCCCCCCCCCCCCCTACGTAATCTACAACAGCAAACACTGAAAAGACCAACCTGTGGTCATCAAAGAGATACAAACTAAGATCAGCTAACGCCGGTATGACGTTTCAAGCGACCAAACCAATACTGGAAAAGTCTATGATGACCACAAAAATGCAGTAACACACAGCAGCTTTCACAGACACGGAAAAAAAGCAGGGCATCTAAAGGGTACATCACTGGTTTAACCCGTCATACAACTCCGCTGTTGATAACAACATTGACCGTACGTTCCTCAACCATATTGGCAAGGACTTCTCAAAGGATCAAAAATATCATAAGATAATTAATTAAAAAAATAGTCTGCAACTAAGCTACAGCTGTATGCATAACATTAACGCTATCATCTCCGGCTACAACAAAAGATTCTACACACCAAAAAAATAAATGAATGAAGAATTCAGAGGGCAATAAGCAGTGAAATCTAAGGCAATGCTTTATTATTTAACAATTTATCTTAACGCTGCACTTTTATTCATTTTAATGCCGCATTTTACGTACTATCATGCAGCAAAGTTAAAAAAAAATTCAAGTTCTAACGATTTGCATCACATGTGGTCTGATAAAATCACTTTATCATTTTGCTCTCTGATGAAGGCCATAACATGAAACAGTTCAGAAAGACCTAAATTAGTTTTGATCTCGCTTATCCAGAAATTTGACGGCTCTGGTTCAATCCCTACGTTGTGTTACAATAGCTCAAGGAACGTTATAATTTAACAAAGTAAATATTTTCATCTACAATAGACTACATATGTATATATATATATATATATGTAATACATGCATATATATATATATATATATATATATGTAAATTCATATATATATATGTAATACATGCATATATATATATACATGTACATATATATATGCATGGCCAAAACCACAGGCCGCTGTAAGAGCTTGGTGTTGATTTTAAATTTTAATGGCTAGCGTAAGGGCTATGATACAT
>QQSS02227063.1:0-10457 GCA_003687565.2 Craspedacusta sowerbii | reverse complement strand
TATCTATCTATCTATCTATCTATCTATCTATCTATCTATCTATCTTTCTATCTATCTATCTATCTATCTATCTATCTGTCTGTTTGTCGTCCGGTTGTCTGTCTGTTTTGTCTCTCGTTCTGCCACGCTTTTTTGTTGTTTTTTTCTTGTTCGTGAATGGCAGGCCGCAAAAAAGCTCAATATTCGTTACTTGAGAAATTTCCGCCTTCTAAAGGTTAGCACTTTGTTCACTTGTGAGGGGCAGCAAGGAGAAGATCTTTAACCATGTATATTTTCCATATTTAGATCTGCAATGCCAAGTAAGATGAACATTTTTCATCGTGCAAAAGTCGCTGATATCTGCCTTATTTTGGCGGCTGTCATCAAGACATCTTTTACCTACAAAGGTAATGTGTGCTTGCATAAAGAGAGGTTAAGTGCATGTCCTTGTATTAATGCCTTGCCTCCGTGCAGCAGAGTGTGCATGCTTTATTTATATGTTATGTTCGCCTCAATCCTGCATTTTGAAATAGACCCCATTAATTTACCATCTTGACATCGCCTTCCGATTCGAGAAGTGAGGGCCCTTGAATTTCAAAGTTGGCAGCGTTAGAATTACTAGTCAATGTATCAAAAATTGTGAGAGCCATTGAATGTGAGGTTAAGCACAATTTTTTGTTTCAGGTCCCGTTGAATGCAGGCCTCGGGCTGTCAACTCTGTTTTCTACAGGATAGAATCATCCACTTTTCACGACTGCATTGACGCTTGCCTGAAGTCGGGCGAGACCTACAAAGCAGCCCACTTAATGGAGCCTGTTCTAAGAGGAGATAAAGAAGATGGTAAAAATGATGTTCTTGCTTCCCATTTCTCAAATCTTTGGTTGCTTTGGTAACTAAGGATGTCATAGACTGGCGAACAACTGATAATTCTCGCAT
The DNA here is from genome assembly GCA_003687565.2 of Craspedacusta sowerbii. Lineage (NCBI taxonomy): Eukaryota > Metazoa > Cnidaria > Hydrozoa > Limnomedusae > Olindiidae > Craspedacusta > Craspedacusta sowerbii. The sequence goes on along the minus strand of QQSS02227063.1, from coordinate 9,542 downwards.
AAGTTTATCTACATCTACTCCTGGCGTTTCCGAAGTTGGAAATGTTGCTAAGAGTACCGATCTTAACGCGAGTTTTACCTGTAATAAAGGCGTAGATATTTGCGATCAGTTAAAATTAACACACTCTGTATTCCCATTTTCTTTTTCGAGGGATACGGCTGGACCAACTAAAGTGCTCCGACACACACATCGAATTCAAAGGGTCACCTTTCAACTTTCCAAGGTACAGAGGCGGCGAGTTATTCTTTGGCGTCTGCCCTCTTGAAGACGACTTTTCCATTTCAACTGCGCTTTCTACTTGTGGAATAACGACCACAATAAGTATGGATACGATTACGTACTCCTCGTCGATTAAGAGCCTTCCATTTAGTGGCGCCATCACAAGAAGAAAGCCCGTAAATATGCAACTAAGTTGCACGTATGATAGACGTACCCGAAAAACAGCTGCCACCTCGATTATGCCTTTGCTGGAAGGTATAACTGGAGAAATTAAACAGTCTGGGGAGTCCATAAAATTGCATCTGAATTTGCTTGACGGAATGGGAAGTACGGTATCTTCTGGAAAGAGTCTTCTCGTGGAAGTCGGTGCGCGAGTTGTAGCCGAAGTTGGAGGACAACACTTAGCCAAACTGGGTTTAAAAGCATTTGCGACCGACTGCTACATGACACCCAGTGAAGACAACGACCACGATGTACGTCACGAGCTGATTCTGGATTCGTAAGTGACGCTCATCAGTTTGGTTTTCTCCCTAAAGGGGAGGGCGTCACACTGCGCGCGCGCGCGCTCAATTATCTGAAATTAGAGCAGAGGCTTTCCTATGCAGAGGGTCACATTGGGAAAGTCGAGAGAAAGCATGGAAAGATGTAGCTTCAAAGATTGGCCAAAGGCTGGCTGAAGAAATTCTTCCTCCATATTCGGCCGTTCGCGAGCGGTGCTCGAAGCTTATGAGACAGGTGATTTTTTCGCGCGCAGTGTGACCCCCTTAAGACTTTCTAACGAGAGACATATAGCACGCTTTGTCCACGTGTTCGCAAGATAAGACTATCAGTCGAGAAATTTATTGCCCATGATTTGCCCTCTAAGCCTCTATATATGAAGACACCCCTTGAGGGGTAACCATCTATGTTTAGTCATAATTATTCGAATCCGTTCTGGAATAGTCCAGCCTTTCTGTCTCACTTGTCCAATGCGTTAAGTATAACCTTGAGTCTGAAAGATTGGTTGAAAATAACTACTACTATAGTATCCTTCTTTTGTCGCAAACTTAGTGAATGCGATGGATGCTACGTTAGCCTGCTTTCAAATAAATTTATTGAGCTGCTTGAAACGTTTCAAAAGAAGTTGCCTCTTTCATGTGTGACTTTAAGCGCATGGACTATGTATGATATCTATATTTACATGGTCATATGAATATACATATGTAGGTTTCACTGTCTATAGCACAAAGATTCATATCTGCTCGTAAACAGTAAGCTTTCACTACTTCTTATATTTACTAATTTTTATGCGTGGTCCACCCTTACCCTACCCAAAATTGATTATAAAAACTGCGCTAGCAGTAATCCGATTGTTCTAGCTGGTGCTTTAAATGCTCCCTTCTCTGTGTTTTGCAGGTGTCCACTGGACGAAACCGTTAAGATAATTGAAAGGAAGCACGGTCAAATTATCAGCTTCGAGTCATTCGCCTTCACTGAGAACAAGGGTGACGCCCAGTTTTTGCACTGCAACTTGGCGGCATGCAACCTGGACGATGGCTGTGGTGTGTGCGGAAAGCGACGTCAAAAACGATCAACGCATGCCACTTCCGAATCAACTGTTCGCCGAGTCATACTCCTGCTGTAGGAATGGACAAACAAAATCCTACTTCATACATATTTTTTTGCACTTGGCTACTTTCGATCGAAGGTCAGCGAGAAAATATCGTTTAGGTTTGATGGCTTTCTGACATTTCTATACCGGTAACACCGAAAACGTGCTAAAACAAGGCAGAAAGAATTACTACTTTTTGACTCATGTTTATGAGAAACCTTGAGCAAACACATGCATGCAGCGTTGCTGCGGTTACAGATGCACGTATTGGTGATTTCTGTGCTCTGGGATAAACATAATGATGTTTTTCATCGCATCCGCAAGTGTTAGCATGGAATCTAGAAGACGTGTGCTTGGCGGTTGACTAGACTGATGGCAAGCTCAACGAACTGAAAGACCTAACCTTCCTGCTAGAATCCAACCAGGACAAGCAAACGCTTAGAAGAAAAAAAAAAAAAGATTGAAACAAAGATTCGGTTATTCGCATGCAAAGAATCATCTTCTAGTGGCAAGAGCAGGTTTGGCATCTCTATCACAGGCAACTATGAAGGAAACCAGGCGAATTTTGAACTGTTGCCGAGGTCGTAAAACAGCAGTCACTTTCAAAACTGTTGCATTCTAACTTCTCAAGTGACCGAGTTTGTACGTAGCCGGGCTAAATATTTAAGTTTATATTGTAAGATCTATACATTTAAAATTTATTTTCTGAGCCTTGTTCTGGTACTTTCTTGCTTCTGCAAGTTCAGAATAGACCATTCTGGTGCGCGGTTTTCATGTGGGGAGAGTGTGCGACCACGGTTCGTTGCGAGATAGAACTATTGCGACTTGACAACTTGAACTTCTTACTCTGATAAACTACCCATAAGCTTGCTATATATACAAAAACATAACTACAATCGATAGACGAATAGAACTTCACCATCTGGTCTCCACGCAGAATGTAACAAACAACTCTATACAAAAATGGGATTATAAGTTAAGGAACTCTAGGATCACTGCATATATGATGACTATGTGGTGCACACGCCACACGAAAACGATAACTAATGCAAAACAACTTGATAACAAACACGATTTCCAAAGTAAACATGTCTTTTGTTCAAAACATGTCTCTTTCATGACCTGCCTGTCATGACAGTTTACACACATTACCTAAATATTCACTTCTTTCATGTTTCTTTTTAACGTCCACTTTGCGCTATCGCTCTACTTTATAGCGTAAGGTGCTCGATCATCATATTAAGATCTCGACTAAAGCAACTACTTGATTCTGGTTGATTTGTTGACTTGTTGTGAGTTGTTTTGGTGATTGCTTAAAAAGAACGAATGTGCGACGCAGCAAAAAAGAAATCTTGACGGTAAACCGCCATTTGCTAGTCTTTTGCATAAACACCGCCCGCTATTGGTTCGTGTAAGCGGCTTGTATATTATGCTGTGAGTATTTGCTTCCAGAAAGCCATTAAATTCAGGTTATAAAAAGTTTTCAAAGCAAGGAAAGTAATATCGTCTTGATTAGACTGTTAAGTAGAATCTACCGAAAATCCGTTTCAAAATTTGTTGCTATGACACCCCATATACTGGACTTCGACGAAGGATTTTGGGTTTACGTTAGCTGTTGATCTTCAAGTGGAGTCAAAGTGCAGTCAAAGTGCGGTTTGGCTTTGTGCGAAAACCCCTTGCGTGTTCATAATTCAGATATAAGAAGTTTGTCGTTTTCTTTCTGGTTTTGTCGAAAAGGCTTTTCTTGCTATTTATTTATTTATTTATTTATTTATTTATTTATTTTTTTTTTTTTGCATGACTGTGCATGAGTTTGTATCCCAGGCTTTATTCCATTTGTTCAATACAATTTGCATTGTTAGTTGAAGGTAGCCCTGCCTTTACCAATGAAAATTTGGTCGGCGTTTAAAATAACATTTAAGAACTGCTTTCTTGAATTTTTTTCACCTTCTTTCTCATCTTTAACAAAGCAAAACAAAGTTCGCCAGCCATGTACAAAAGTCTGATAGGAAAAGGAGAAACGGGGGGGGGGGGGCAATAGTTGGAAATGGTGTCAGCAGTTGTCAAAAATTGATAGGCTTGGATGCTGCTAACGAGGTAGAAGTGAGTGGTCAGGCAGCCACCGCGATTTCAAAAATGAATATGAACGCACCTCCCGAGTACCCATGTCCGCATTTGACCACGTACTCGTCTCAAGGGCCAGTTCGACTAGATCTTTCCATCAAAAATCGGCATAAAGCAGTTAAGAGCAAAATTATCACCGAAAGAATCACTTTCATATAATCGGAATCCAGACACGCACATACTTACTTAAAGACCTGCGTATTTCCTTGTTCGTTTTCTTTTCTTTTTATTATAAGTACAACATGTGCCTTGACAGAATAACGGCTTGCAGAGCCACGCGTTCAAACCAAAAAAATATTTGGAGGCTGATAGATATCGGAGCCATCGGTAACCGTAGGCAAACTAATTGGAGGGTTTTACGATCGATTCTTCGCCTTCAAGTTGTTTTTATGTATCTGGGTATGCGCACCAGGCTCTTGAGCCCAATGAGAGCCATATGAGCGACTTCAAATGTGCTGTGGCCACACAACACATGTGATACACTTGCGTAATACCTTGGACCACACCAAGTTACATGATTTATTAGAAGAAGCTTATTACAGCAGCAATTTCATTAGTTTACTTACGAAGAATCGGCCCACTTATTTTGAAAAAGACACTTAGTTCTTATTGAGACTTCTGGTATATACGTCATATGTGAGGGTTCTTCTTTGGGATGGGCGAGGTTCACTTTCAACCACAACAACAACAACAACAACATTAACAACAACAACAGCAACAACCACAACAACAACAACAACAGCAACATATATTTTTCTCCTCAAATGCAAGTTACACAAGAAGCAAAACCATCATTACAATTCGATATGAAATAAATGCGACAATATGTAAAAAAAAAAAAGCACTTACTGGAGAAGGAGACATCCTCTGTGTTCCGGGGCTAATAGAATTGAGGATGCCACCTTTCTGAGTTTGCGAAAGAATGCTTTTTTTTTTTTCGAATTACAGGGAAGCAGAAATATTTCTGCTGACCGTATGCCTTACACTCATCATGTAGGTACACGTTGTGGCTCTGCCAAGCACCTACGAATTCGAAATGGGAAAGCAAGTGATAACAAAGCAGACATCAATTTTGAAATCTAATTACGTACGCATTCCATACACAGAAATTTAAAAGCCAGCCAACCACATAAGGGTCTGTTTCCGATTCAAAACAAGTACGCATTCGATTCGAATTCAGCTCACGCGAAGGAAGGAGCGACACAACCGAAGAGAATTATGATCAACAAAGCTTTGCGGGTAAGTCCCTAAACCAGAGTTAATGAGATATGCACACAGGATTACAATCATGTAGCCAACCAACAATTGCCATTGAATGGCACAGGTTTTTGTTAATATTCGGACATAACCTTTTGATCAAGTGAAAAACACTTCGCAATGAAGGGTATTGCTGCATGTGGTACAGTATAAATCCCTGAAGCCCTTATTCTGTAATGCATTTAAACTACGCTTTTTCTTTGCTAGCATTTCTACTACTGATAGACGATAGTCGAATGGCGAGGCTTACGTACGTTTCGTCCCGGCCAAGGGACTCGGCAGAGACCTTTGGTTGGAGTCTTACCTGGCCAAGCAACTGCTTGGAGTCCCACTAAGAACTCGAAACCCCTGGCGACCTCGAGTGCACCGTCTCACGAGAACATATGCTCTCAGGTAAACAGTTGCACTATATCGTCACAGTTTTGGCAGCCTGCCCCCAAGTCACTTGGGCATGTAGACGATGTTTATGTTATCATTAGATTAGCAATGATTCTGGAATAATCGGGATATGTCCCGTGTGGTCTAGTGGTTAGGATCCGGCGCTCTCACCGCCGTGGCCGGGGTTCGATTCCCCGCACGGGAGGCTATCGGTCTTTTGTGATTTTTTTTTTTAAAAGTTAATTGTTCGGATTGACAGACCTTATTGTGATCTTTGCCTTGCCGATTCAACATTGTTATATGAGAAAAGTTTTTGGAAATAAAAGATGCAAACAGGGATCAGTTGAAGCCAGCTGAGAGATATCTTGGCTTTGCTGCAAATCCTGTTGACGAAATCAATTACGAAATAAACTTTGTGTACTTCTTCTATTGTACATCTAACGATTTCTACGACAAGAAGGACCTAGGCAAACAAGCAACGAAAAATAAAAATTAAATGCACGCTACAAAAACTTAACGACTATCTATCCGCATCAGGTGCCAAACAATGCTTCATGTTTGCACCTAGTCGTCATTGTTCCGCTAGAATCGCTGTGACGTTGCGACAAAGGGGGCTTGTGCTTGCAGTTTTCAGAATCTGCTTTTTTTTTTGTAAATAGTTTCAAATTTATTCTGCTTTTAGATCGTGCCTGATGACGTTTTACGATTTTTTTTTTAAGTTTACAATTTCATGAGCCTTTAAGGCTTTTTAAGGAGCCTTGCTCTTTCTGAGCTTAATGTATTTGTCACTTACTGACCGTTTTATTTGGTGCTGTCTTTCAGATGACTTCTAGTATGTGTAGTTATGCAGTTAGTCAGTGAGCATCTTAAGGAGAGGAGTTGTATTGTTGTCTCTGTCTTACTCTTATACGTCATACATAGTTAGTGCATGATTTTGTTTTGTTTATGCTGTAGGGGGAAAGAGAGAAGATCATCTCAGTTGCTATAGATTCTCCAACAAGACTAAATTAAGCATGGATCTTGGAACATGATGGTTGAAGATGAAGGAGTCTGTTATTGAGTGTATTAGTGCCCTTGTGGTGGATCCTCACAATGCTTTTTTGGAAAAGGATGTTGCTGCAACAAAGGTGTGGCATTCTACACACAATGAATGCATTTGTGGATCAGTTTTGCCTACCAAGATAAGCGTTATGTTGAGGGCTAGAATGAAAGCCTTTCAAGAAGTAGCTGATAAGTATTGTTTGAGTCGACAGCTCCAAGACATCGAGGATGAGACGCTGAGTTCATATTGCACATGCTATGGAAAAATGCAACCGCTATTGAAAGACTGCAATTGCGTGATGGAAACAGAATGGGCATATGTAAAAATCTGTCTAAAACTGCTGCTCCTTCTTTATAGAGTAATTTCAGTAGGCTCAACTGTTGAAAAGCCTACAACAAGTGAATCATCTGCCAGTTTGGATGATCCTTCAAGAATATCTTTTGGTGTTAGAGATCAAAAGATGATTAAGGTACTCTTGGAAATGGTGATAGCATTCGGATTTCTTCCAAATTTCTGTTTGGGAGTTGGTGTGCCTGGAGAAAAGCGTTTAAAACATGTAGACGGGTGCAGTCTTTTGCCTGAATGGAAGGGTCATGTCAGAAAGCTCTATGTATGTGCTAAAAGTATCATAATAATCTCTCAAAACCCAGATTTAAGTTTGCTTGTGTATTCTTCGATGTTAGGTGATCTACTAGCGGCTCTGATTCAGCTCTGCTATGAGCCCATCAACAAAGTTAAAAATATGTGCTCCTGTTGTGTTGCAACTGGATTACTAGCAAACCAAGACAGCGCTTTAAATGAAAAACCTACATTCAACTTTTGTCTCTGTTGTGGCTCGTTATGTGTGCATGAGCTAAAGGTATGCAGAAATGATCTGACAATGTTAACTAGTAAATTATATCAACCCCTTCTGGTCAGAGAGCTTCTCTGCATTCAAGGAGTTCACTGTAGCACTCGGAAAAAGTCTTCCTCGCAGGTGGTTGTCCCTAAATGGTTTATAAGGAAATGTGGACAGTGGCTGTCAAAATGCATTATGCAGAAAAATGGAGTTTCGTATGTTATTCAAGGCATTTTACAGGCATCTGATATAGGTAATGTGTATAAGTAACTCAGCCACTCCATAATCTTTTCTTTCTGATCTGTTTGTGTTTTATTAATAGTATGAACTGTTTTTTGCTTCCGTCTGAAGAGGCGTTTCCGTCTGTTAAGTATTTTTCATGCTTATTCCATACAAAAATGTAAACTTTGCTTGTTCGTATTTTGGAGAGTGGAGGTATACCTTCGTCATCCAATGGAAATGAAGCTTTTGCAGTGGTGGATTCAGAATGCCAATTTTAGAATGTTTGGTCTTATTTTGTTCAATGTTTGAGAAGATGCAGCTAAGTGAATAATCAACAAGATTTGAAAGTGCAGCAGAACAAAGCTCCAATGTCTTGTGACTAGTGCTATGCAAGCATTTGCCTTGTGCTTGACGACCGACTGTAATTCTGCGAGCCCTATTTAGAGTAGTAAATCATTGATAGTAGGCCTTTCTAACATTTTAGACAACTGTGAGGCTCTTTTCAAAAGCACTTTCCTCAATTGCTACCTTTTATTCCGGCCTTTGAACCGTGAGTCTTCCCTAAAGCCTTGTTATACTCTTCCTGTTTGAGGTTGTTAGCGTTGAAGGCCGAGGCTTTCTAAAGGCTTTATTTTAAACTCACTCTAATGTCACAGCTCTCGTTACAAATTCTTTGTGTCATGTCGACATTTCTTATGTTCAAAACTTTTGGAAAAGCAGCTAGAGATGTGATTAAAATAGTAAATCATCTTAGCTGTGTGCTATTTCTCTAAAATACGTCACACATGATTTAACAACAGAAAGATCATGCAAACTTGATTGACCATAATAGATATGACATATGGCCACAGTTATCTATCAAGTTAATTCGTGGCTTCTTGTTTTTCTCTCTTACATTAGGTCGACATTAATCGACAAGAGTCCCGTTTTAATTAAATTTTATTGCAGCAAGGTGAAGCTTTCTTAAGGATTTTGTCTTGAAAGCAAGATGTTTTAGACAATCTTTTTCTAAAACAAGGGGCTGGTGATGCATCTGTTGGTAATGTGACAAAGTTATCCAGGCACCTGATGTGTGTGCCAAATGATTCTAAATAAATGAATTTGATAGGTGCTGTAAGGATTTGCTACTGTGCAATGACTTGGTGCCTGCTTTGCTTGTGATTTTTTTCAGCAGCATTTTCATGCCGTTTGCTTTCTTTTAAACAGAAAACTTGTCTTGGGAGCAGTGTGAGACTATTGGCAAACTTATATCCCACACACCATTTCAAGCCGCGTCTGTGGAAAAGTATTATGATATTTTATGTCCTCAGGTATATAAGACTTTGTTTGGCGTTGAGCAGGTGTGATTGAAACGTCAGTCTCGATGACACTGTTCCTGTTTTGTTGACTTTCATCGACATTTGTTGCTTCTAATCAAGGCCGTGTTTCCCTGTTTTAGTAATTATGAATTTGATTCAAGACCTTGTTAGCCTCCTTTTCAGGTCATATTATTGTTAGCAAATGGCCTTAGTGAGTCAGCTGTGAATGTCTCCGCTGCAACCCTTAAGATGATCCTTTCGGCATGTGTGCGTTCCATGTTGAGTCAACAGTATACATTGACCCGGAAGCTGCTTCTGAGACCTTTGTTGAAGCCATGGTTGTATACTTTTGAGCCCTTTGGTACGTTTCGCATGAAATCTTTTTCTCTTTCCTTGCTAATTATTCCTTTTCCCCTATAGGTGCTTTTTTTTCTTAATTTTGGCTTATCAACGTTTTCAAGAGCCTTACTTGTGTGTATGTACATACATACGTACATACATATGTATGTATGTACGTATGTATGTATGTATGTATGTATGTATGTATGTATGTATGTATGTATGTATGTATGT
>QQSS02227052.1:0-10457 GCA_003687565.2 Craspedacusta sowerbii | reverse complement strand
TTACAAATTTCAATGTGGCCAGTGCGACGCTGGCTATATCGGCATGACAACCCACCACCTGCACCAACGCATCCAGGAACGCAACAGTAAGCAACAGTGGAGCTCAATTGATCAACACCTAGCTACTCATCAATTGTCGATCGATTTCGATCTTCTCTCCTGCTTCACAACTCTGCGCAGGTGTCGCTCCAAATGGAATTATCTGCTAATTGAGAGCTTGATCATCGCGCACCATAAATTTGCCAACTCACTTAACGTACAGTCAGTCACGCTCTTTTACCTCGAATTCGAAGACATGACTCAGACGATGTGTGCTCTGTTTGTTTTTGTTTTTTCTGTTTTTTTGGTATTCTTGTTCGTTTACTCTGAAGATGGTCCAAGAAAGGACCGAAACGTCACAAAGATTATCACCTTTATTCTTTGCCTTGAAGATTTACCCATCGAGAGTTCTTGTAACTAATCTAAGGTTGGCCGTGCAATTAAAACTCAATTGACGAATCAAGATAGCGAGCGTCGAGTTTTGAACGAGTTAGAAACTTGCAGCTGGAATCTAAGGCTCGTTTCAACTCTGCTCACACTTGCATGCTGGCTTCTGAAGCTAGCTTCGCATGGTCAGCATGCTTGTGTGAACACCGCATAACATCGAAGACACTGATGCGGTTTTGGGCGATTGCAGAGATGTCGGTGGCAAGCCTCGACGGATCACCTTAAGACTTGCGACATGGCGACACAGGTCGAATGTTTATGCAGCCAGAAAAGCGATAAGACAAAACTTCTGATGGATATGTCGTCAAGTGTAATGCGGTCGCCTACCGGTTATAAAAATTCAATGTGTTGCAAGCAAACCGGTTATGTATTTCGTTCTATGCTGGGAGGTGACTTTCTTTTTCAAAAAAAATTTTATGCAAGTACCCGTGTGTTTCTTGGTGATTTTGACACAAATTCGCTTGGAGATGACACCTCCACCTTTTCATCCAACTTTTACGACAGAATCACCAGCCTGTGTGCTATCTCCAGGCACTGGCATAGCCAAGTCAAACGACACTTGCATCACGAACTATGACAGACGCTTACTAAACGATGCGAAATATTTATTGATCATTCAAGTACAAGACCTATGCATGCTTGGACAAAAATAGCAGCACTTTTAAATCATCGCGACATGTTTCGACCTTCAAAAGTCATTTTCAAGCGAATAATAAATTGATAACCGTAGCATCACACATGAATAAATTTCAGTACAGTTGCCATAGAAACGTACGCGGAAAAGTTAAGCGGAAATATTTATTATACCGTAGTTGGCGAACTGATATGGCGCGAAATCAGTCAACGTGTGCAATCACTTAATGTGCAGTCGGACTCGATTAAGATGAAGATGTTTTTTTTCCAACTTCGGAGATGTGACCCCCTGGCGATGTGTGCCTCCGCTGTTTTAAAAAATCTGTTTTGCATCCCGTTTGTTGTTGATAATATTGTGCATTGCTGGGTCAACAGTTATTTATGGGCGAGTATGTTGTGGGTAGTTTTAATGGAAGCGTTGATCGTGCTTGTGTTGCCCGTAAGCGTTATGTCATCTCTGGGTCAACATGGGCGGGACGTGTTGCTAGGCGAGTCGTGTTGCCAGGCGTGTCCCTATTTTACGAGCAATTATATTCTTTATCTGTATTTAATTTTGTGAAGGGTTTCGTACAAATGTCCGTAGAAAATGTATATAGTCAGCAGCTGTAACCGTAACTGCTAATCTCCGTTTCACCGGAGTGGCAAGCCACGGGAGAGGGGAAAGACTGAGGCGGGGAGCAAATAGACGCCGCAAAATCCACTTGCAAAGCAAATCGTCACATGAGCGAGTTCGAAATCATTGTACTGCCAAGGTAGGAATTCATCCTGGGTGGGTAGGCAGCTGCGGTAGACAGCAGCAATATAGGCAGGGAATACATTCCTCGGGCTAGGTACCGCAGCGCTGCCGCTGATTGCACGGAGTAGTGTCTTTTCCTCTTTTGTTGTTGTTTTTTTTGCGGGGGGGAAAGGGGGTAACTGGCCTTCACCCACTGCTTCTTGCTACGACAGTGAACACGGAGTTTGACTTTCGTGTTACTTGGCGATGTTCTTCTCTTACAAAGTGAGAAAAGACCTTCAGTATCCATGCAATCTGATTCCACTTGGTTTCAAAGTAGGAGGTCGATTTAATCTCAGAGATTTTGATGCTTTTGTTGCTGTTCTTGTTGCTGCTGTTGTTGTCATTTTGTTGTTATTTTTCCGGTTACATGGCAGCCCCATCTACGGGGTGGTGCCGATTCTTTTGAAGAAATTTGTGTCACTCCAATATATGATATCAGCCATCGTGGGAGTGACTTGCAGTTATTTTTTAGCGGTAGATACAAGAATCTTGCAGTTGGCAATATTTTTTGAAATTGTATATGCAAGTGTAAAATCATTAGGATCGCATATTCCTCAAAGGAAACATGAAAAACTAATTTTATAAAACTATTATATGCGGTAAAATCTAGCTTTGCGTGCGCCGCGATGAAATATAATAATACTACTTCCAAGAAGGGTCCCTATATAATGACAACTCATGGGGGCCATCATAGAGGGACTTTATATAGGGACAATAGACGTTCGAGCGGGAGTTTTCGAATCGGTGGCGAATCAACGAATGCTTCGAATTCTTCAATTCATGCGTTTTCATGATTGTTGGAAAAAATAAATTGTTGTTATTGGTATGGCATTGTTCCTGATGTCGCAGTTGTGGTTGTTGTTGTTGTTGTTGTTGCTGTTGTTGTTGTTGTTGTCAATGGTTGTGGCTGGCTGGTATTACTCTTCCGTCGGTTAATGTGCCTTTCACACACAAGCGTTTCTTTCACACATAATTCTCCGATGCGCAAGTATAAGAAATATTCTTCCATTACCCTGGCTTGCGTAGCCATTTTGCCATAATTGAGCATTTTCATATATAGCAGATGTTATTGGCGCCCGTAATTATTGTCAGAAATCTCTAAGGTTCCAATACACTCACGATTGCGGGGACTAATAAGATGCAAATTATCGTAGATTCTTCTTCTAACTCGCTACTAACATTGAGATCACATTAATATCGTAGTGCTTTCATAGTCTCACACTCTCATTGTCTTCATAGTCTCCCGCTCTCTCATGTTCCATTGCCATATTCTCACGTCACACTCCTCACAAGTTGCAACTAATCACCCCCTCACCACTTCTAAACTAATCCACACTTACGTACAAAAAATCTCACAACAAATGTAATAAGAACATCCCACGTATCCAGGGCGCCATTGCTATTATACTTCCATTTAGTGGACGAATCTTTTCTGCTAATGGTGCTCCATGAAAATGCGCCATGACCTTCTCGGAGAACTATGCCGTGAATAATATAGATTAGCTGAACTGGTTCAAAACGTCTTGTCGTGATGTGGCGAATAGATTACTACTACTACTGCTACTCCTACTAGCAGCATCATCTAAAGTGGCAAACTATGGTATGCCATGCTGGTGAGAGTATGTGTACGCTAGCACTTCATTTTGTATATATCTTTTGGACTTAGTTTTAGTTGGGCTTGGTCACTGAAGGAAATCCATAGAGACGTCTGCAAATTGTACTAATTGCATGCCGACGTAGTGATGTTCCTCAAGGATGTTTGTAGTTATAACTATTTGTAGTTATGACTATAGTCGCAAGACGTTTGTAGTGTGCGGCCGCGAATCTTCGTATTGTGTCGCGGAGCCTTTGATGTGTCACGGGAAATATGTGGTGATTTATAGTGATTGGTGTATTGAAGTTTGGGTGTTGCAGTTTGGCAGTCAGTCTCCTTGAAGAGTTCGTGAAGTTGAGATCTTCTCAGCCCGTTGCTGAGCAAGCACTAGTGTTCGTAAAGATTCAAGTCAAGATCGATGAACGACATGTATCAGTGTTTCTGATTTGGACTTGAAGATAGGGAATTTTTGTACCCTAATAGATATACAGAGCTTGTTCGGCGTAACTTGAGATTTTGCGGGACCGAGCAGATTCGATGATTAAGAGTAGGCCCTCGCAGGTTGATGTGCTTGATCTTATTTGAACTGTGCCGTGCCTGTATTATGCAAGCTGATGCTTCATTTACTATGTCGATCTTCTATGTATCTGATTAAAGAGTGCTGGAACTTGTGGTTTTTCAACTTCTCGTTTCGCGTTGCAGTATACGGTGCTATTTAAACCAATTCTGCTATTTAAACCAACAAGACAAGTGTTTCCTTAACTAACCGCGCGCGAAGCATTTAAATCGATTTACCACAGTTACCCTGCGGTTTCGTAGTGCGCCATAGAACGATTCCAGATAATCCATCACCAAAACAGCTTTTAATTAGGCTCTAATGAGACAGCATTATCCTAGGTCTGCCCGTAAATAACACTCTTTCAGACCAATGGACAGTAACAAACTAAAAGAAAAAAATCACCACGGAAGCACACACACGAAAAGTTGTACACCACGCATATGTTTGTTCATATATCAGAATGTGCTTGGTGACAAGATTCTTCCTAAAGAAAGCTTCCGACAAATATTTCCTTTCAACTTTTCAATTTGCACGTGGGGCACCAAAGCCACCCACAGAAATGGGTTCTTGAAATACTCTGTGTGCCCAATCTCACCTTCTTGTTATAAAGTTTTAGCAATCTTAATTGCGTTCACGAGGTAGTGAGTCACGAATTTTAATCGAGCCCCCTAGGTTAGGTATGGGCAATTCATGTGATTGGAACAAACGATTTCCCTCTTAATTAAGTAAGGTCACTAGAATGAAGTATTCGCACCTAAATACAAAATGCGTAGAAAAACTGCAAAACAAGTTCACGAGAAAATGACCCCCCCCCCTGTAAATAGGATGACTACATGCGCCTGTATGTAATAGCTGCGATTTAATTATGCATTCTAAAAGACAATTGTTATATTCTTCCAAAAGGTCGAAGAAGTACAAAATCTGAAAAAATTTTACTTTTTACAACTTTTTTCAATTTTATGTTTCGGCAATCAATTACCATTTTCAATAGCACATACTATTTTTAAAAAAGAGTTGCAAATACACCAATTGTCCAATATTGAACGTTTAAAAAATTCGAATGACGTGATAAACGTTGAGTCCCCTAGAGAATAAAACTAAATTGACAATTAGCAACTTGACCAAAACGGATTGTATGCTAATACAAACCAAAAAAACAAAACATCGTAACGTAGCAACATCACAATTGTACTGGAAACGAATGAGAAAAAGATATAAAGTTAGGAAGTAGAAATCCAGATAGAGAGAGATAACGTTGGATTGTTAACTTGATTGTTCAAAGACAGCCTTAACCACTGAATATTCATAGCCTCCTTCCACCTCCTCTGGAAGTCCGTGGCCGCGTGATCTAAAACAGAAAAGCAAGTTTTTGAGAACGCAAGTTTACAATCGCTGTCTTGCAAGTGCTTCCACACATGAGAGTTTTTGTCCTTACCTAGGTGCGCATCGTCCCGAGTTGTAAATAGCCCGGAGGTTTCTTTAATGTAACAGGCATTACAACCTGCACCAGAAAATTTTTATGCAACTCCAGATCGAGAGCACTTAGAAAAGCAATCTCTTGTGCTTAAGTAAAGAGCAGTTTTAAAGGAAGTGAAAATAAGCCTCATGTGAGTGCCCTTACAATAAGTATTTATTATTCCATGAATTTTCCGGTTTGTGACATTGGAAATGAAACCCAAGAATGGGAGTTTGAAACATCGTGTCGGACATTCTTCTCTTTGCGTTGCTGCTCTTGTGGATCCAATTCAGCATATAAATATAATTTAATTCATTTGGTTACAAGGAATTCCGGAAACTGGTTCTTAATGAGAATGCAAGTAACTTTTATTATATCCACATGAAATCCGGACCATAAATTGTTAGTTTGAATACACGGTCAATCTGAGTCTCAATTAATCCAACCTTGCAAGAGTAGGCACAAAAATTGTCTTTTTAAAACCGTTAGGTCCTTTTCTTGCTAATTTATTTGTGGGACATAACGAAAGTATTTGTTTAAATGACGGCGACCTTCCTAAATCAAAATTTCATTGTAGGTATGTCGACGATACCTTTTGTTTGTTTAACTCAGCTGATCGATCAATCAATCAATCAGCCAATCAATCAATCAATCGATCAATCAATCAATCAATCAATCAATCAATCAATCAATCAATCAAATGAAGTGATGAAGTGATTCCCTTTCTTGCTTACCTTAAATCTCGGCACCCTCAAATTCAACTTAGTGTAGAGTATGAAACTGATGGTAGGTTGCCGATTTTAGATGTTCTTGTTAATCATCTACTCTTGAAAGGTTGAATTAGCTAAGACTCTTATTGACCGCGTATTCGAAATTAACAAGTCATGGTCCGGATTTCATGTGGATATAAAAGTTATTAGCATTCTCATAAAGAACCAGTTTTCAGAAATCCTTATAAGCAGACGCGTTAAATCCTATTTACATGCTAAATTCGATCCACAAGAGCAACAACGTAACGAGGAGAATGCGTGTCCCATACGATATTTCAAACTCCCATTCTTGGGTTCATTTCCAATGTCACAAACCGGAAAATTCATGGAATAATAAATACTTATTGTAAGGCCACTCACATGAGACTTATTTTCACTTCCTTTAAAACTGCTTTTTACTTAAGCACAAGAGATTGCTTTTCTAAGTGCTCTCGATCTTAAGTTATATACAAAATTTTATTTTGTAGGTTGTAATGCCTGTTACATTGAAGAAACCTCCAGGGTATTTACAGCTCGAGCACCTAGGTAAGGACAAACACTCTCATGTGTGGAAGCACTTGCAAGACAGCGATTGTAAACTTGCGTTCTCAAAAACGTGCTTTTTTGTTTTGGATCACGCGGCCACGGACTTCCAGAGGAGAGTGAAGGCGGCTGTGTGACGACCTGCGATTCCTGAGAGTCGTACGTGAACCCAGGCTCGCCTCTTGGCGACGAAACCGGTTGGAAAGTTAGCACGTGCCTATGTGAGCGTACACTAACTGGTAATTCTTGTAATTTGTTATATAATTGTATGGGCAAGAATTAAGGTTCTATAAAAAAAAAAGTCAGTCAGAAGTTGTTTAAAAGGATTAAATATTCTCTTGCTCTCTATTTCGCAAGATCTAGCCGCTCTAACACTCAGGTCAACCATCTAACTTAATCTCTCTCTCTCTCTCTCTCTCTCTCTCTCTCTCTCTCTAGATTCTGACTTCCTAACTTATATCTCTTTCTCTCTCTTACTCTCTTCTCGCTCGCTCTTTTCCTATTACAAATGTGATGTTACTTCGTCTGTCTTAGTGTACAATCGGTTTTGGTCAAGTTGCTAATTGTCAATTTAGTTTTATTCTCCAGTGGATTGAACGTTTATCGTGTCAGGAGTTTGTTTGAACGTTCAATATCTGAGCGATCGGTGCGTTTACTCCTCCTTTTTTGTGAAGGTGGTAATTGATTACCGAAACATGTCCTCGAAGTTGAAAAAATTCTTTTTATTCTTGAAATTGTTGTGTTCTATTATACATGGCATTCATTATTCAGAGTTGGTCTGGTAAATTTGAGAATACTAAGTTGTTTAAGTTTCGATCCAAAAATCTAACAAGCAAGGCGTTTTGCACCTGGAACAGGCAATTGAATAATATAACAATGGGGGCCCATATTAGTATCTCGTTTTCTTAGATTTAATTGGTTTGGTCACGATGGGATGATTTTTTTCATTAGTGGGTTGGGTCCATTCAATAAATCAGTGGTGTGGTTTTATCATGTTCCAAGAAATGACCTCATTGTACTGTCTGAAAAGACCTCCGTCTAGTGCAGTGCTAGATCTGGTTAACAGCGACTGTTGCTTCGTTGGTTCGAAGTTGCGGATCGTGCTAACTTTATGATCACAAAAACAACATATCGGATGGCGTCTTGAAGCCCGTTTGAAAGACATGCACGTCATTGAGCCTTCGTATAAAATGTTCTACTTACAATGCTTCACCAGTGACCCGTGCTTGAACACGTCAGGTAAACAGTCTCGGTCAGGAATGATTGATAGGTGTTTGGGACCAAGATATTGCGATATCACAAACAAGTGAAATCGTTTTAGGACTGGGCAGTAGATATCTTGTAAATCAGGCGCTGGCTTGTTTTGACCTGTCCCATTTGAGCTAACAGAGCTCTGTCCGGTCTATTTGTGAGGTTTGACTTATAGGATGACAATGAGGATGGAGGCTACACTATGAGCTTGAAATGAAAACATGACCACATGCCTAGAAAACTTTTGCAAACCAATAGAAATAGAAAGTCCGTTCGCTTCCAATCCTCAACTCCCTCTAAATACTTAGGGGAAGATATGAAATTTGTCGACTGAATTTTGGTTGAGCGAGCAGGTATAGGTCGAGTAGTTGTAATGCACCAAATTAAACTTTGCGAAGAGTGGTTCGACGCGTTTATAAGAAAATCCAAGCTGAACAAAAGGGTTTGCGAAACGAAGAGTCAATGCAACTAAAACTTTAATTGACCTAACCCGTCTCAAATTCATGGCCTCAAGTACTTGTTCAAGGAACGTGCTGGCTAGGTCATTGCATGCAGCAACTGTTTGTCAAACTATGGAATGCCGTTGTAACCGTTGTTCAAGTTGAACTTAGTGAGCCAGGAGTATTCCCGGATGCGCAGTTCATCGATCGCCAGTGACAGCAAATGAAGGCAGTGATTGGATGTTCGGTGATCCTCTCAAGGGTGTAAAGAGCTCTCGTCAGAGGGAGACTGGGATGACTGCTCCATGCTCCAACGACCGTTTAGATCGCCCTGTTACTAGGAGATACGCATCGTGAAGACGGAATTGATCAGCTGTAACCGTTCTCTCTTGCTACCGCTGTTGACCCAGAGCGCAGAAAAATCTCGAAGCAAAAAAAAAAAAATAAATAAATAAAAAAGGTCTCCACGCTTGATTCAAAATGTCCCACAATGGCCCAGTGAAAGAGAAGATAGTGCTGATTCTCTGAAACCACTATAGCATATGTACATTTTCATATCTTTTCATTAACCATAATCAGGTTGGCAAAGAAACGGAATAACTTTCGACTGGCATGATAGCTAAGACTGCCCCCAGACTGAAACAACTGTGTAATTTTATTATTAATTTAACTGTTAATAATTTAAATTAATAATAACTGTTTAATTTTATTAGAAATAGGCAATTCCTTCGCAAGGAATCCCCTTAAAATTCGCAATGGACCTCATGACCGTTCTAAAATCAGCGACAAAACCTTGAAGCGTGGCAAATATTTTTCAAGAATTCTTGAGGACAATAAGCAATACAGCTTGGCTTCACGTCCAACTTAATTTAATTACGAGCATGCCATCCTTAAGAATGCGAAATAACAATAGGGCGTTCAACTTGCAACGCGCCTTCAAGCTCGCTGTGTACACGCTGCAAACCTCGCTCGACGCTATCATTTGGTTGAGCAGTGAAACGTAGCTAAGTTAAGAATATGTTGTCACTAAAGCATGGGTTTCGAACGCATTCGCGTTCGAACACTTGTTTCCAATTGATTCCCGGGAAACTGCAAAAGGAAGTAGCTGCTGAGGTCCTCGCAAAAACAGCTACCATGGTCGATGAATGCGCCAGTGTTTTTAAATAGGGCGCGATGGGTTATTGCGATCATTATTTGAGGAGTATAATGGTAACTGGAATGACTTGACTCGTCTAGCCAGTTCAATTTTTTTCTGGGTTGAAGTGGGAGAAAATACTGCGCTTGCAAGCAAGCTGGAGACACAGAAAAGTTAAACCACTTGTCCCGATACACAGATATTTCATCTAACTACTATATTTCGGAGAGATTGGTAGCCGGATCATGTGACGCTGTGTCTTCAACTACCTCATCTGGTACGTGTTTCCCTGCATCAAAGCTGGATCAATTCTAAATGGCTTCTTGGCTAGCTGGGCTTCGAAATGGGCACGTGCCCGATGTCAAGTCAAAGCTAGGTTGGATCGACTGCATTGTCTGTGGGGATAAAAGTTCAGGGAAACACTATGGTGTGTTCACGTGCGAAGGTTGGTTCGATTAGTTTGACAGTTGAATTACTAAGTTAAATTATTCAATTGTTTAGCAGTATCCTGGGGTTGTCGTTTTCTAAGCTCCTTCAACGCGATGGACGAGAATGAAATGTGAATAATTAAGGGCGTACAAGTAAGCCATCATCTTGCTTCGCCGACTGTCGGTCCCACACAGAATTATTTTGACTTTCCCTCCTCACCTCACGCACGTGCACTCGCCTGTAATGATTACACACACACACACACAGGCACACACACAACCACACACACACACACACACACACACACACACACACACAAGCACACACACAAACACATAAGCACACGCACACACACCCATAAACACATACGTTTAAATATATTTATCAATATATACACATACATG
>QQSS02227051.1:0-22093 GCA_003687565.2 Craspedacusta sowerbii | reverse complement strand
CATACATACATACATACATAAATACATACATACATACATACATACCTACAGATAGATACATATATATATATATATATATATATATATATATATATATATATATATATATATATATATATATATAAACAACCACAGAAAAAGTGTTAGACTCACCTGCTCTTCTCGTTATTGTATTTGATGTTAAGGCTATCAAGCTTCGAAAACTCCACATGGAGTGTATTACAACCATTGTAGATATTCTGTCCATCAAACAATGTTTTGGCTGCACTAGCCTCCTTTGCATTCGAGTATTGGATGAGTGCATGAAACTGATCATTACGCAAAAAAGTCACAATTTTTTGAATATCTCCGCATCGTTGAAAGACCTAAGTAAACAAACAAACAAAAATCATGCGATCGCGGAATCTCGATGGTGCAAGTCACGCGTAAAGACAAAGATCACAACTCGGGCTGGCTTTTAGAACCTTCAATTGAAGAGAGAATGCAAGCAGCGACTTGCTTAACACTTGGCTACATAGTTAATAAACTAAGAGACTTGTAAGCACTTGATTAATGCTCAGCTTACTTGTTGAAGCACTTCAATTGTGACAGGGTACACAATGTTTGACACGATGACCTTCAGTACAGTCTTCGAGCTGCCACTTCCAACAGCCGCAGCTGGAACCGTTCCTTGACCGCCCGCCCTGTCGTCCGAGCCGAGACTGCGGTCAGGATTATTCGTCTTCAACTCTTTGTGTTGCGAGAACTGAATATATATTTGCTGGGCACGAATACTTGGGGTGACGTACTGGTAGTAGTTTACCATGGTCCTAGCACTTTCTTCGCTGTCCAGCTCCAAGAAAGCCTACAAAGCAGCTTGAAATTGCAGCGCAGCAATAATGCAGGAAATTACAGCACAAGCACAACAGCTTCTACTGCACACATTTTGAATTAGCTAACTAAGATCTCACCAAAACAAATGCCCTGATTATAGTTAAATCTTGAGTTCACACCTAGTAAACTCGATCATCAATCAGTAGTGCTTGATTCAATATAAAATGGCAAATTAAAAAATCGAGCGACTTAGGATAAGAATTTTTACACAACCAACAAACCAACCTGGTGCTTAGACCTTAGAAGTAGAAAATTCGAAACACGACCAAAAGGAAGTCCGAGAGCTTTTATTTCTGATTCGCTGACATCTTGAGGTAGACTACGGATGTGTATAACACGGGATGGGGCACCAATAGCATCAGTTCTGGGCTAAAAACAGTTAGTTCAAGATTGAAAATTAACACACGAAAAATTCCCTTGCAGCTATGCGATAGTAATAGTAGCTCAAGCTACCCTCATCGGAATTGCTTTACCTTGCAGAAAAAAACACAGAAAACAAGCCCAAAACGTGAGAGCAAAATCTACAGAGAGCAGCCTCACACTCCCCAGTTGTAGCAAATATGGGAGTACACCGCTTTCTGCTGAGTCCGAAACACAGATTTCGAACAGAAGGTCCAACCACACCATCTCTTGAAACATGTTATTTAGAGTATGCATGCAAAATATCACAGCAAAGGTACAATATATCCTTACAGCATGTCATATGGAACTGCCAGACAAATAAAAAAAAAATCATCAAAGGACTAAAATCATCATACTTTTTTTTGGTGGTCCATGCCATTCATTGTATCCTACGGGGTAGCTCAAGCTAAAATTAAACCGTAAAATTATCCCACGATTTATAACACAAACGATATCACAGGATGGATGCCAACGTTTACGAAAGCCTTTTCCCGGTAGAATTGCAGCTTTATATTGTTTAAAGAAAATATTACATAGCAACAAGCTTCAGAGATTACACAGCCTGGGAGCACACAAAAGACTGCAAATACTAATACAGCATAGTGTTTTTGATACCTTGGCTGTCATATACGAGAGAAACAGCTCCAAGCAACAGATCACTTAAGAAACTCAAGCAAAACAGCCAAAAATGTCAAAAACATCTACCCAGCACAAAGTGAAATTCAACTCACCTAACTTATGCTAAGTGAAGCACTGACAAATAGCCCATGAACAAGGGCCAGCACAGGCTTGGAGTTGGAGTAGGAATGGGGAAGCCTGCTCTTTTTTTCTTAAATGCTGATGCTAAAACGAGAGCATTTAACCACTCAATACCGTGTTGCACGGCTCAAACAGGGTATTGTCCAACTTCATGTTTATGCCGTGTATACTAAAAGTCCTGAGCTAGCAAATCAAAACTTTTATTTAACGCAAGATTTTTAACTGAACGAGGAACGAGGCCAGGAAAAAGTGGAACTATCTGTCTAGTCTGTTCTGAACTGAAAATTCTCAACCGCCATGTCCATACCATGGAAATTAAAGTACTTGGCTAGCAAAACAAAACTTTCAGAAGAAAGAATGCTCGTTTCAACTTACTGGACATGTTTTTTTTTTAACTGTCATTTTCAACTAATAATCCAAGTTTGAAATACCTAGCAGGGGTTATCACTCCAATTATTGATCTACAACTCTAGCACTTAACATGTGGCACACAGAGGGTATTAGCAATCAAATACACAAATCAAATTTTACAAGCAACACAATACTTTACACCACTGCTATTGGGGATGAAACAGAAGGTACTCATGGGACTACCAGGACACAATTTTTATTCTTATCCTGCTGCGCCTTTTTGCAAATAAAAATTCCGTCTTGTTCCACTTTTAAAAAGATAGAGCAAGGATGTCAGCAGGGCTAATTGGAAATAACTTCTATATAGAACATAGATTGGCCAAGTGCTAATCTATCTTTTGAATCACACCATTCCATAAAATGCATAAACAAACAAACAAAATTCAGAACTTCTGAAACTTCCCCGAGGAAAGTGACATCAAATGTATTACCAAACATAAAACATAGAGGTAGGGTTCACTATACTCCTATGTCAGACCGAAAATGGCTCAGCATTGAACAGTCAGCGTAGATAAGTTAGATCTGGATTTTGTCTTACGCTATGTGATAAGCACTAGCTATACCGAAATACATACATCGATCTCCAAAAAATTATTATCACTTTCCACCAGCTATGACGCAGTATGAGACAGTACCAAACAAACATGCAAGTCAATATAATTGCTGCATTCTTTTAGATTGATCAATAACTTTTTGGGATCAAACTTTCAGAATCTCCAATCAACTTTGCTTAAGACATATAAATAAGGTATTTGCTAGTGCATTAGTTATATGGAAGAAATGAATCCCTAAGCTGCAATATCGTAACACTTTCAGATAAGCTAATACTATTGAAACTGCAGGCACATTAGCGATATGCAAAAGAAGAATAGCAGAGCTGCAACATTGATAACAATTTCATTTAAAATGGTCACATTGCATTGCAATGACAGAATTAAGCAGCCGTTTTGCCATGATTCGATCATACCTATGGCCCCCACCTAACAGCACCTAGTTTCACATGCCAATTCTTTCCTACCAGAAAGTATTCCAATTCACAGCTTATTGTTAGAAAAAACTGCTTAATAATCGGAGATGCTCACATCATGTGATTCAAGATTAGCACTACAAAACAGTTCCTGTATCTGACATTACAGAGCATTTCATCGGATTAACACTTAATTCAGCAACAGCAATACCATGTGCTCTTAAGCACATTCAAACAGTGCACTGGCAGAGCAATCAAAGACTGTTTGCTTAGGCCAATCACCCTCTCAAACAAACTCATAAAAACCCAGTGGAAGCATTGTCAGCTACCAACTGATATCAAAAGTAAAGTTAATAGTGGAGCAAGCAGTTGCAATTTTCATGAGAGTAGCCCTTTATTCCCAATTAAGCACTTGTCTAAATTCAATCAGTGCACTTGCTTTAACTCAATCAGTTCAATTGGACCCTAAGCAGCAGGTAAACCTGAATCATCACCCATTACTCATTTTGGTAGCCTACCTGGATAACAAAGGGCAAGGATGGGCGCACATGTCATGTGGTAATATTTATAATTCTGGTAATGTTTAAAGACTTACATAGGGTCCGTTGCACCATTATTATCAAATGAATGCTAAATCCCAAAAATTCGATTCAGCATTCTTTTTAAAAAGGTTAACAGGGTTATATATTACATATAAGGTTATAATATTACATTAAGCAATAGTTCACGATTTGCAGGCAGGACAATTTTTAGGCCAACAGCAGTAAAACATTTCAGACCACTTTAAGCCTCAATGTGATTAAATATTCATCCTTAAATTTCAAGGTCATGAACAGCCAGCTTGGCGAGCAGGATTTCTGCAAACCAATTTTAAAATTATATACTGCAGCTATCAGGTTAATATCATATCCTCCTAGATGGCAGGTTAGCAGTCTCTGAAACTTTGAGAACTAAGCCATCGACAAATCTAAACATTTTATTTTTCTTAGAATCTCCTAAATTTACTGGGAGCTGTATGTCAAGATACGGCAACCAAACGATAGACAATATGCCAACACAACTTACTAATTAATCCAAAATGTGATGGTCGCTAGCTCTGCATCAAAAAGTGGAGAGACTCCCACAACAAATAGTAACAACGAACAGACAGCCACGCTGCGCAAAGTGCAACGATCGATAGCATGCAAAGCAAAATCTACAAAGCATGGCACTAACGAAGTGCTTTTAAGATCTAGAAAAACAGAGAGCACTTTACTATTCACCTGCATTTGGCTAATGTTTTGAGCACGATGTTCTGTTTCTCCTTTGATATTACATATTAGGTTTTCTTTGATAGCCAATCGTTCTTTATTGATTTTGCGGACACTTAATCTGGCGAGCAAAGTTATGTCAGCAACCTTGTAAAACAAGCAATCTCTAAAGAATACCCCTTATAGCCATAAAATATAGCACCCATTTTTTTTTTAGAGATTTATAACTTATAGCACGTTATTATTAAACCTTTACTTTCATAATAACTGCTATTATCACAAATAATACTTGATTACAGACGGAGATAGAAAACAAAATAAAAAATACAGCCCCACAGACGCAAATTCACCAGGGGGCGATATGGGTAAAATTGTACAACAGTTTTATTAAATTATCTATGTAACCTCATTATGCAAGCAATCTCTTTCAAAGAATAACCTAATAGCCAAAAATTATATAGGTCCTGTTTATTTTAATAGCTTTATTGCTTTTAAAACTTTATAATTAACCCTCTACCTTTAACATAACTGCAGCAATCACAACCAACATTTGATTAGAGACAAACATAGAAAAACAAAAGAGAAAATACAGTCTCTTAGATGCCAGGGGTGATATGGGGAAACTATAACAACAATTTCATTAAATTATCTACTAGGCCACAGCAAATGGGAATGAGCTGAGTTACAATCCAACATCAAAAATGATGAACAACGTTTCAACAGCAGTTATCTTCAGTAAGAATACTTTCCACCACTAACTCACCACTCAGATTCTGCCTTTTTAGTTTTGTAGAAACAAGAACTTCTACATATTTAATGGTAACCACAATAAACCCTTTACTTCACAGAAAAAGGGAATAAAACTCAAACCATTTCCTTCTGCTAGCATAATTGAGACCGTCTAGTTGGAGGACATTTGTCTGGCTTTTGAATTGCACAGCAGGTTGCAAGGCCATAGCAACAGCAGCTCCCATACACAACCAGCACTCTGCGTACATGCCCGTTGGTTTTCAATACACAATACAGGTGGTCACAATAACAGCTGTACAGCAAAGCCATCTCAACATGGGAGGGGGTAAGAAGAACTGCTTTGAATGTCAAAGGTACGGCATATAACAACATTTTTAAAATTCAGCTTTAAAGCATCTTTATTTTTTAGGAAATCGACAGAAAGACAAAAATCTGCCTACCATAACCTCGCCTTCTCACTTTCCCCAGTAAAACTAACAAGCCAATAGGCAATACCTAAAATATTGCTTACTTGCTCACTATAATGAATTCAACTTTCTTACACTTTCACACGCTAAGTTCTTACATCAATCAATGCACCATTTCTCATGGGAAGCACAAGGCGAGTCTCTTATATAAAAAAAAAAATTCTAAATACTTTAAGTCCAGCAGGGAGCGGCCAAACTCTTGCCCTTGCATGCACGCCCAAGCACAGGCGCCTGGTAATGTTCCTGCACGAACTCTCTTTGACACTAATTGCAGTTTTAGAACTTAATAAAGTTTACCTCTTCAACGCTCAAAACATTCAGATAGAGCGGCAGAGACCAGCCACGACTACTTCGCAATCCAAGTCCACAAGTGCTGCAGCCGCGAATTATAGCCCAAGAAAAGACAGACAGCATACAAGGCTCGGCCAGGCAACTCAGCCGAAGAACAATAGCGAGTGGGATGGGCTGGTCGCCCTTATATCGCCTCAAACACAAGCGGCTCGCTTAATCGCGAAGTCGCAAGAACATGCCAGCCGCTACCAACTTGGTCGGACGCAACAACAATCGCTAGCACTGTATGGGGTGTTTCCTATTTTTCGGAGTGTTTCAGCCTGGTCCAGCGCTCCAGGGCCAGGCAGCAGATATGTATGTAGTTAATGGCATTTCCACAGGGAATCGCCTCAAACATCTCTAACGTGCCAAACCACTCTCATCGAACCATCAAGTAATCTTTCACTAACGGTTAAGAGCTATCATGGCAGAGCGAGCAGCTGAAGCTCACTTTAAATCACAGCTCCGGTTACCGTCGCAAGCAACTGGCGCATTCCAGCGAAACAGACAAAACCGCAAGCAACTACACGGACAAAACACACACACACACACGGCACATGCCACAAAAAAAAAACGCATCAGTAAGTCTTACCTTTAGTCCAGGAGAACTCAGATAAGGAGCATTTCCACTGACGGTGCTCATAGTAGAGATGACCCTACGAGAGAAGGAGCCATTTTGAGCGAGTATTTACGGACAGCATAAACCTCGCTGAAAGAAAGGAAAGATAAGCGCCCGGCCTAGATCGCCAATCGAGCAAAGAATAAGAAGCAGCCACCGTGAAAAGGACAGCGCCCCATTCAAAGAATAATGCTACGCACCAAGTTGGCCTAAAAACACACCATCATACGCGATAAACAAGATAACAAAGCACTGAAATGAAGCGTGTGCCCACGGGGATAACAAGGTCACACACCTAGCAGGTTAGACCACAACGAACGAAACCGTTTTATCTCTTCCTGAATCTATAATGCCTTTGTGAGAAACACAATAACACGCCAACTTTAACCTCCCACCTAATTTCGGGTTAGTCGCCGACTTTGGGGAGTCTACGGCCTTGTGCCGGCGAATTTTTGGAATTTGTAATTTGACAACAAACGAATGCATTCTGGGACGGGACGCAAATGGGGCGCGAAGAGCCAATGAACGAAGTAGTAACACAACAGAAGCTTGCAAAGCGCCTTAATAATTTAAATAATTTAGATGAAATAAAGTTTTTCATGGTCCACGGAACCGCTTTCTATAGCAGCTTCTGCTTAACCGAGATTTGTCTGGTTTCGAAAATTACCAAACAAAAAAGCCAGATTTCCCTGATAACGATGAAGGAGCCTACCTCGTAACGCTTTCAACGACAGGGACAGAAAAACGTAGTAGCAAAAATAGATCTAATAGTCCATAACATTTTTTTAATCACTGTTGTAATTCAACATGAAATATTAGAAATTTACTCCACTAAATAAAAGGAAACTTTTAAAAACTCAATAGCCAGCATTTATTGCTAAGGACAGAGTAATCAAGAATTTCAACAAACGGACAGGCTTTTCAAGTTTCCCCTTTGCAAATATCCAAATGACCAACAAGCATTTTAATCCTGATATGGAGCAAAAGATCGGTCAAGTTCAAGCCACAAAAACCACGAAGTCACAAGAAGTATGCAGCATTCTGGAATGTAAGCGGATATGCAAAAAAACTTACTACTTACATTAAAGGTAACTAAGCTCCTAATCGGACACCGTGATTCCAAAAATAGCAAATCACTCCTGTGGCACTCCTAAGAACACAGCTATTGTGACTACAAGTGCCTTAGTAAATATTGATGCTGCTTGTTACATGTCTTACATTTATATGTGTCATAAGTTGCAACGTTTATGGCTTTAATTAAACATACTATACCAGTAAAGCCACGCATGGCGTTGTTTTGTGAAGCATTAACTGGAACAATACCATTTAGCGTGAGAGTTCTTTTCCTATGCAGGCCATGTTTACTATGGTTCTCCTGCACTATGCCTATGCATACGTTACCATCACATACAGGTCACCATGCATGGCATTGCTTCATTGTGTCCATATACAAGTTGTGGACGCACAACAGGTTCTATACATGGTAATACTGGGTATAGATGGAAAGATGAAAAATACAAAACAAAGCTACAAAACAAAGTCACAATCTACGCCAAGTACTTTAGATCAACAATTTAACCACCTTATGGCAATACAGGGGCAAGAAATTTATGTAAGTCTTTAACCCTCACAACTCTATTGCAATAAATATATGGACACAAGAAAGTCATCCTAAATTAACTAGCAAGTGGATGTAAGTCCAAGATAGGGATATCAGCAGATCACTGTGTTTCATTCAGTGCGCTTCTTCTTACATACTATCTTGTTGTATTCTTTTTTTTAACAGATAGTGATCCTCAGGGTTAAAATTCTCAATGCAAAAGTCAATTGCCAGTTGACGAGCTTCTGACAGTAAACTAGGTTGGTGATGGGTATTTTTTGCTGTTGTTGTTAAAGCATGCTTTAAGTGCAACAGAAGCCTCTTTGAATATTGCAGGCAGTAAGCAAGGGCAAGGAGTGCTCACACAAACCAGCAAATGCGCAGATACAATTTATTGTGGTTTCAGTTTCTTACTTTGGATCATACTCAACTTCTGGAAGCAAAACCAGCAACAACAATAACTGGCGTCCACTGGCAGTCAATGAGAAAGTCAAACCTTAGCAGCACGACAAGCACATGTAAATTCAGCACCAGAAAATATGGAAAGGCTTCCCATCACTTGCGACCGTAAAATTAGGTACTGCTGAAATAAAAAAACTCTTAAATGAAGAAATACTTATATTTGCATACTTATATACTGTCAGTTAGGACTTCAGGCTAAATGGATGTATTCAATATTATCATACTTAACAATCAGCAGCATTAGCGCTTGGTCAGGAGTAGCTATAGAATGAGATGTTGGTAAGCCAGAGAATTAATACAGATAACTAAGGTCAAATGGCCTTTTTACTTGCATTCGTGCTTCAGCAAACCTGAAAGGACTGATGCAAATTAAAGCTTATGAGGAAAGGCTCATCCAATATAGATATAGGTGATAAATAAATAAGGTAAAAATCTTAGAAGGCCAAGGTTGAACTCCATGCTTAGCAAGTGTTTTATGACCATCAGCACATCTCTTGAAAGCATTCCAGCAATCATAATCTGTTAGAGTGCAAGGCAGATGCTAAAATCAGCGATGTCTCTAAAGTGGCGTAATTTTTCAGGAGTGTTAAGGGAATCTGCCATAAGAAATATTGACACGTCAGGATGCCTGAGTTAACAATGTCTCTGGAACTTCCCAGAAAAAATGATCCCCGTCTGGATGCTAAAGTAGCAACGGCTCTGGAGTAGTGGCAAATTCCTCTGGATTGGTAGAACTCAAATGCTCTTTTAAGGAACATAGATCATGGCTAAAAACTTCAACGGCACCCAAAATATTATGGACCTGCCTATTCAAGTATACTGAAATCACTATCCTTGGAGCCTAAGAGGACACAACTACCATTCTTTAACAGTAACATATAATTTAAGTTGAAGGTTAAGACGACAGGTCTGGAAGATCCCTGAAGATAAAACTCTTTATATCAGTTGCATTAGCAGCGATATAAGGATACTATGCCTTTGGAGATAGCAGAGAAGATAAAAGTCTTACATAAACAACATCAGTAGAAATCGTAACATAATCATTCACGCAAACAAAAACTGAGCGAATGCGAGATGAGCCGTATAAAGCAAAACAGTTTTAATTGAAATAGAGCTAATCTGCAGATCAAGGAGGTAGCTTAATAGCTTCGCCTTCTATCCAAAACCTTTTCTACCCGACCTGACTCACCCAAGCGAGGTTGAGGTAACGGAAAAACGAACGGCATAGTGATATCTGAGTAAATAGATAATTACATATCTAATCTAGGCAATAAAACTTACGGTTTTTACCAAAAACAGTACACGAGAGAGCTGGATACGCAAACGTCAGAAGTCGTTTAGTAAGCCTACCTTGATGGGGTTCAAAAATCCCAGATAGCGGTGCGTTCTCGAATTAGATACTAAGCTCCAAGTCCACACGACAAAGAACTTTAATAAAAATTTCCCTTCCATCGATGAATCTAGTGGCAAATAAATAGATCTGGGAGTTCATAAATAAATAGCAACCACACGGGGAATTTGGAAATCGCAACGCGAGATTTTGTTGCCTGCCGTAAACGTGGGCAAATTCTTTCGGAGCCCCGAACGGGTTCAGGTTCTCCTTCACCGAAGGGCATTCGGAGACTCCCAAAGAATATGCCTGTACTTTGTCACATGAATGTCACACACCTAAAGAACAAAATTTACAAATCGATGCTAAGCCGCAGTTTACCAAGCAATCAGAGCAACTTTAATAGTGATAGCAAAATAAATAACACTGGCCATGAAGGATTGTGGACCTTAGTTGTTTTACAAAACAAAAAAATGAGAAAGGAACTCTGCAAGGCCTCTCACCAGCATTCGTAACATTCAGTTGCCGTATTTGTGCGTTGTACAGTGTTCTTAAAGCTAAGGTTGGGTTTCTTTTTGTTATGCTTGGCTCTTCCGTTCGTTTTACCGCTTCTTTCGTTTCGGTCCGTTCCTGTTCCGTTCGATTGAACCTATCGGTCGTAATAGACATTGCGTTTCGCGAAAATTTTCCTATCGAAAACGAACGGTATCAATAAAAAAACAAACGGCCATGCCATCGAAAAAGAACGGAGAATATCCGTTCTTTTATCGGTCATTTACTGTTCATTCCGTTCCTTTACCGTTCAGTTTCCTATTAGACATTACATTACCGTGCGTTTACTTCAGTTACATAGATCATTCATCACTGCAATCAAGCACGGACACGATGGCATCGCCTTACATTTCATTCCCCTGCACAGAGATAGACCGGTGAGAATCTCTCTCATCCTTTTTCTCCTTTTTCTTATTTCCAAGGCATAATGGCAATATTACAAGCACATAAGTAACAGCCCCCAAAGTAACACAAAACTTCAATCACTTCTAGTACTGCTAGTACTACTAGTACTATCACACTACTAGCACTAGCACACTAATACACTACTAGGTGCACGTATTGACATTTTTCGGCATGGCTCTCCAAGAATGCCACTGGCCTTTTCATGAAGCACCTTTGGTGGGCGGCGCAAGATTTCGTACATTATGTGGGGCTTTATCGTCACGCAGGATTGATCACTTTGGATGTTCCTAAGCGTATTGTTGGTTGGTTGTTGAAGAGCCGGAAGTTTCCCCGGATGCGCAGTCCGTCGATCGTTAGTGACAGGAAATAAAGCTAGTCGTCGGATGTTGGTTTAGCCTCTAAGGAGCAAAAGAACTCGTTACTTGCCCTCAAACGGAGGCTCGGATGACTGGTCGATCGTCCAACGATCTTCACTGTCATCGCACTTTCCCTTATTAACAGGAGATATTGCTGAGATTCCCCAGGCCTGCTGTGCTGTAGCCACAAAAAATTGGTCACATACCCTGCTTGCCCACCGACCGCTGCGTAGAGGCTCTCCTAGTTTGTCGGCTGCTGGGCGTATATTGCAGCCGACCAGTCATACCTGGTGTAGCGGGGGGTCACAGGCTTCTATGTTGCTTATACATCGAAAGCCAAAGATTGTCAGCAACATGCTAAGTTGAGAATGTGTTGTACCGTGCCTGAATGACACCTCTGTTTTGTTAACATTTCAGCAGGCATCCATTACAGCATATGGTGATCTGCTTGAAATAAATTTTCTTCTTCGCCTAGTTTAGGTTGATGGCATTCTCATAAGTGACATTTTTTTCAACATTTTCAAGTTTGCTTTTATGCGTTATCACACGCTTTAAACATTGGCAGACAAACTCTTTCTGGCTTCTTTTCCGTAGACGCGTTTATCATGTTTCCATACCAGAAAGCTACCGTTCACTCCTGAAACCGCGATTGCTCCAAGTCTCGAAATTCCATATAGCTGCTACAAAACAACAACAACAACAATACAACAACAACAATATTTATTTCTCTCCAGAATTGTACAGTACAGAACAAACACCAAGCTTTCCAAAGGTCTAAATACAATAATTAAACTAGTGTCCTTGCGTATCAAAATGAAAAGCAATACTTTCCAAACTTAAAGTCGCTTGGAGAAAGGGGCATCCTGCATAGCCGTAGCTAATCGGATCGAGGATGTCACCTTGGTATAAGCACCAATGTTTCAGTAGAAGATACGCTATTGATTATAAGTACTTAAATGAGTACTTAAATACCGATAGAAAGGGATAAGGAAGAAAAATCAAACAGCACCAATGACACAAACTAAAGAAACAAAAACGGCTACTTAAAAAGCTTGTCAAAGAATATTTGATTTAATAAAAAGTGTTATTTGGTCCAGGAATGCTCGAGCCTGTTTGGAAAAGGGATAGAGTTCGAACTGGCTTAGTATATAATGATAATAATAATATTTTTTTTAATTCAAAAATTTCAATCTATGTTCTCGAGTGCTCACAAGTAAAAATTTGCTTGCACATATAAATCTGGTTTGCCGCTCTCAACGCAGGCATGTAAATTCAGATGACAAAACAGCTGGTAAACTACGTGGGAAAAAAATAAGGATAAGGTTTAGAGGAAATTAAAACATCAGTGGCCTCGCTAAAAGATCTCCGCTGCGCTGAGTTTCTGAAAAAGAAACCGCTATGTTAGGAAGTCAATTACGCACTTTCTGCATCTTCCATAAAAATCGTGAATATACGTGTAGAGAAGTTGTATTGGGTAGTACAAATACAGATTTCATCACGGTATTTATTCAGGCTAACTTCATCCAACATGTTCGTCAAGTTTTGTCCTTTTCACCAAAACTCCTTATTAAAGAAAGTCTCTTAGAAAAATTCCAATTTTGCTTTTGGTTTGCTGGCAGTAGTGCCATATGTTGGTAAACTTTGAACAGCAAAATTTTGCACAACTTACGTGTTAAAATATTTTTATTTCTAACCATGTGAAATGCAAATACAAACAATAAAACATAGACATTTGTGAAATCCTTGCAACAGATTGTTTGATATGCTACACAATGCAGCATTGCTTTAAATTCTAAATTTACGAGGATTTACCATTTGTGAGGATTTTCTGATATCACTACGTTTAGCACGCGTGTATGATTGTGACAACCTCGTGAGATCAGGGAAAAACGTTGGTTTATTGTTTGCTGTTGAGAATTTATAGCTTTGTAAAGTACGTAAGCATTTATCTTCAATTTTTTTGCGTGGTTGTTGTTCAGTTTACGTTTAATTTCAGACGGCTTGATTTATATAGATTTTGGATAAAAGTTTGATTCATTTTATGTGAGCTAATGCGAGAGCCAAGTAATTAAGTTAAGGGGTCATCCATAAAAGATGTCCTACTGACAAGTAGAGGGGCTCCGCCCAAAAAGGGACGAACGTGGACAGGAGGAAGGGACGGTAACAGCAAGAGTGGACGTCTACGTCACAATTTATTGCTCAATTTGTTGGACTTCAGAAATATGGAGTTCCTTTTCTAAATTGAGCGAATTTATTCTGGTTCAGTCGCGCATCAATACAAGGCTAAGAATTCGCAATGCCTAAGGAGAAAAAATTTCAAGGGTAAGGCGAAAGCTATTCCAGCCTCATGTCCTCATTTAACTGCCACACCTGAACTGCTCAATATTTAATGAAACCGCTTCACTTCCCTGTGTTCTAAGTCTCATGATGGAAAAATTGCATGAAAGTCACAGCTGAAGCGTTTGTATTGCGCGTGTTTGTATGTGTGTGTGTGTGTTTGTGTGTGTGTGTGTGTGTGTGTGTGTGTGTGTGTGTGTGTGTCTTGCTAAGTTTGTTTTATTCCGCCAAAGAAAAGCAAACTGCAAGCTAAGACTATCACAACTAACATCGTAACAATAGGAGTGTTGTCAATAGTTCCGATAAAATGTTACTCTCCGTCATGGCATGGCTCTGCAAGAAGGACAAAGACCTTTCATGCTTGTACCTTGTTATCTCGTTGGTGGCAGTAAGAATTGTAGAACGGAGTTCAAAGCCCAAGCTATAGAAATATAAATTCAAAACGGAACAATCAGATCCTTGAAGCAATAAGCTTCTAGTGGTTTCTTGGTGTGTTTGAGAACGAGCTTAACGCTTATCCCTATGTGGCATGGAGTATCATGAACTTGGAGAGGTGCGAGTAGGTAAGAATTTAGTTTCAATACTATCACATGCACTCTCAAAAACTGAAAAAATTTTGTCAGTTCTTGCTTCAACCTTCCAAGCGTTATTTAGCTGTGATGCGGACTAGACGATTCAAAGGAAGAAGACCTTACTATGCAATAATGAACCAGCCTTTCCCGGTAGTAAATCTTTGCTTATAGCCAACAGTCCCTAAGCCTGAACAATGCCAAACATATAGACAGCAAAGGCGGAAAGAAAATGACAGGGGAAGAAGATACTGCTAGAGGAGTTTAACTTGACAGATTCTGAGCTTGCTGGGCCACTAATCAATCGTTTGAAATCTTTGGTTCAAAATAACCTGCTGCAGCAAAGAGACTAAACAAGTTCAGTGTGGAAAAACTTGGTCGATTGAGCATGGACACTGATCAGTCTGACTTGTTGAAGTCAATTGTGGACATCGCATCTGACAGTGGAGCTGCGGATGATTGTCGAGTTAATCTGTTCATGCTGGACACTTGAGAAACCTTCACGCAAAGTTGCTGAGTCTTGGCCGATCTGCAACGTATCTTCGCCTCTTGCCAAGCAAATACCTTACTACCGAAGGTACGAGGCATACTTATTTAGCTGCATGCAAAGAGCAAACCGATGCTCATTTTGGAGCATCCACAATAGTTTACTTGAAGGAATAGTCGTTGGGAAGTCCGCGCACATTTTTTCTTAACCAAGATGACTAAGCGCGAGTACCCTTGGGTCTTTCAGTAAAAAAAAAAAACAAGCTCCCTTTTCAATGCATGTGGAACACCGTATCCAGTTGCGTGACCACGACTGGCTAGTTGCAAAAAGGCGCAAGAGGATGCTTCCCTGTATGTCGAATATGTTATTAAGAATGGTTGTGTGACATTCAAGATAAATCAGGAGTGGTAAACGCGACAGCAGAAGCGCTCCCAAAGTTGCCGTAGATTTTAATGCATTAGTTTCTCTTGACAGCTTCAAGGATGTGGCACGTATTAATGCTGGAGCATTATATCAATGAAGTCCATCATAATCGTTACAGTCGATAGTGAGCCCGACGAGAACCCATGCTATCTGAAAACTTTGAATGCTTTGTTTAAATTATTTACAGAATACAATCTTGATGCTTTGTTTATCGAATGTCATGCGCCTGGTCACAGCGCATACAATGTATTAGATCGTCGCATGGATCGATTGTCGCGTGATCTGTCTGGGTTTATTCTTCCCCATGCTCATTTTGATCTCCTTCGGATTGCCGTGGTAAGACGCCTGATCAAGACAGGAGAAAGTTTACTTAAAAAATCTGAGGAGATACTAGCAGAAGTTTGGGGTCAGGCTGTCTTTGACGGCTCTAACGTACATGCAAACTGCATTGAACCACCCAGAAGAACCACCGCACCTTTACCTCCCACTGCGACTTTGTGCTGCAGTCAAGTATTTCTTGCGGGGTTGTTACGTGCAACGATATTCCTAGCTGCGGCCAGAGTTAAACCAACTGAAATAAAGTAAGTCCCAATCGGTTCATCCCAGCATCGGTAGCGTACTGCACATATATACAAATTATGTTACGATACAAATGTTGTTTAGCAGAAATTTTGGACAGGAAAAAGAACTCAGAATTAATCTCCAGATTAGTAAAGATTCAAATTAAATACTTGACACAATTACTATTCGCCTTTATCAGGTAGTGCGAGCAAAACTTGAGGAAAGAAAAAGCAGAGGCAAAGTAGGGTACTGAAAATATAAGGATTCAACCGAGAAAGTCGCTCATGCACTCTTCACGGAGACGATAAAACAATCCCAGCGTCCATGTCAAGATATTCCTATCGTGTATCTATCTAATGCTAGTAAGTCTAGCTTGAGTAAACAGTAGAAGGCTGTAGCATCCTTCAACGAGCCTAAATAAAGTATGAATAGGGAAGCAACTTGGTAGTTTCCACAGACTTGCTTAAGAAGAGTGCAAAAACTCTTAAGTTCCGACTTGAAGTCAAGCTACCATATGGAGATAATACCGCGATAGCTGAATTGGTCGATACCTCAACCAAATGACAATCAAAATTATCTCCGAACCCTAGTTTGCATTGCATATGAAAAGGCCATAAATATATGAATAGTTTCTGATGGGTATTAACAATTGACTCTCAGCGTTGCTGAACAACACTATTACAGCCAACAAACTATGGCAGAAATAGGATGCACTTAAAATTTCCTCCAGTTGAAAGGGCATGCCGCTTGGACGCTGGATGTCTCATGCCGACCAGCTAAGTAGTAAACGAAATAATATAAGGCATGCACAATGGGCTCCTTCAACAATTCAAGGAGCTGCAATTACTTGTTTTTTAAACCTTGATCAAGAGTCTGAAAGAGTTAAAAACCCTAACCCTAACACTAACCCTAACCCTAATTTTGCTGCCACTAAGTTTTATGAAGTTCTTAAAGACCACCTTGGCATCGATGGTGCTGCACACGAAGATAAGTATGTCGAATTGTTTTAAGGGGGATAAATTTGCCTTGCATGCCTTAGAGTCACTATTTCGTTTACCAAAATGCGAGAGCTCCGCTGGGAAAATTAGAAACACCCTAAAAATACCTCCAATGCTCTTGAAAACGAAGATACTTGTTTATCCCAGTCTACCATTGTGAATTAACTGACTCTTATTATTAGCAAAGCTTGCGAAAGGATTCGTCGATACGTTTGGTCAACTCGTGCCTTCTAAAATAGATTTTTGAAATTTTGATTCTTCTAATTTTTCTGTTTGTGT
The DNA here is from genome assembly GCA_003687565.2 of Craspedacusta sowerbii. Lineage (NCBI taxonomy): Eukaryota > Metazoa > Cnidaria > Hydrozoa > Limnomedusae > Olindiidae > Craspedacusta > Craspedacusta sowerbii. The sequence goes on along the minus strand of QQSS02227051.1, from coordinate 4,906 downwards.
ATGCGTGTGTTGGCGTATTCGCGTATTTTGTTCAAGTTAGCTTGTGTACTTTGTGTAAGTAAAGCGGTCGTATGGTTTCAGTTTGCGCCACTCTATGCGGTTAGGTTCGGTTCGAATTGGCGGTATGTATTGGATTACTTCGGTTAGCGTAGAGTCGGGTTTGAGAACAGTGACCTTTACCTTACATTTGTTAAACTCCATAGTATGAATTGCAAATAAAGATCTCATATGAACTATGTGTCGCCGATATTGGTGCTAGGTTGGTGTGTGTGTCTGTGTGTGCGTGTGTGTGTGTGTGTGTGTGTGTGTGTGTGTGTGTGTGTGTGTGTGTGTGTGTGTGTGTGTGTGTGTGTGTGTGAGCGCGCATCTATAGCATTGCCTTATTTGGTCTCAGTTGCTGCCCTTCTTGCGTTCACCCTGCAGTCTTGTCTCGTGTTGCTATATTTGCTGTTGAACGTAATCGTGGTTTTTGGAAGTAGTTATCACCGAGTATGTCTGGGGCTTATGACTATTTGGGAATGAGTGTTATGATATAATCTTCTTAATAGTGTTATTGCAAATTGCACCACGCGAGGTTCACCTTGATAGAATGCAGTCCATTTACTTTATCAAGGTGTTGTATAACTTAATTATACCTTGAATTCGTATAAAAAGGACAGCCATTTATAATTGGAAAACAGGGTAAAAAGGTCATTTTGTTGAAAAAATAGGAGTCTGCATGTTATACTGCTTCACTCGCGACACAATGTATACTAGTGTTATTCGAATGATGAAGAGGGTGCCACTAAGAAATGTTTCCATAGACAGTATAAGGAGCTACAAAACTAGACCGTAAAAATGGAAATGTTTCTTTCCGTCTGTGGCAAGGCTTGCTTAAAACCTATTAACTAGTTGATAATGTATGATGATGTTTATCTTCGACACTGGTTGGTTATTATTAAGTCAAGCCTTTGCAAGTTTAATTTATTCAGCAAAAGTTAGTACATAATATAACCTTTTACTCAAAATATTTCATAATCATCCCGAGATCGTATATAGCACTCAACGCTTGGACAATAAATCCATAAGATGAATCCATGAACAGGTTGACAAGAAATAAGTCTTATAACTTGAAATACTTCCAGTGATGCGAAGCAACTTAAATCAATCCCAGAATACATGGAAGTACACCCAATTTTGAAACATTTAAGTCGTCCTGCCCGTTAAATCGGCTTTAAAAACTTAGCTTAAAAGATCGACATATAACCCGCAACTGCGTTAGCTTTACTTTTTTCCAGGCTTTTAAAACTAATTTTCATTGAGCCCGTATAAAATGCAGAAACCAGGTCCATAGACCAGTGCCTTGGGACGATTATTTAAATTAATGGATTTGTGTATCATCAACCTCCAGACCGAAGATGACCAAGTTTCCACGATGTAAACCTTTATTAAATATTGATGGGGAATACATAGGTGGACGAAAGTCATCTTAAGTAAACGTAAACTCAAAAATGTGAGCGACGGTCCCTCATTTGTGCCAAGATATGTTTCGAATGTCTAGGTAGTAAAAGCCGAACATTTGATATAAGATCATGGAACTGAATATTGCCTAATCGCTGATTTGAAAACTTCAAGGGAAACGTTTTTGTTTGTGCACCTTGCTATGTCTGGCAGCTGGCAAAACACGGTAACTGATAGACCACTTCATCGAAGGTCACGCTAGTGGCCAGTACCGCGGCCCGTGCATGAACCTTGCACTTACAGGTCGAAGATAATACGCCTGCCACATTTCCTGCTATGAAATTTTGCAGCATCACCAGATCGTAAGAATTTAAAAACAATCATCAGGGAACCTTATGAGCAGTTAAGAGGCATTTGCTTTTATTTAAGGAGACGTAATTGTCGGTATATCTTAGCTGCGCGTAAAATTCTAGCATTTGTCTTTAATATTTAGGTTAGATTAGCATGGCCTTATGTGGCAATACGCAAGTATAGTACAACATGGCTATTATGGGATGGAGATTAATTCTAATAACTCTGGCTGTAAGGGTAGTTGAGAAAAGCGACGCGGCTGAATGTCAGAACTATACCGTTGCTCAAAAGATGGCTGTGTTTGCGCATCACGCCAATGGCGTGCATTTGCCAGATTTTGTCTTCTTTTCTAAAGAAGCGCAGGAAGACTACAACCACGATCTTTTAGCCAGAGTAGTAAAGGTTGACAACAAGCCATACAAGAAAGCATACAACGAGGCACAAGCCAGAGCCTTTGCCTACAAGTTGAAAAGGGTTCTCTCTGCAAGAGATACGTCCCTTGTGAACACACCGGCGAACAGCTCAAGCCTGTTACAGAATGGTCTCTCCCTCGATGTGTGCTTCGATCGGGGCACTCGAACTCCAGCTGGAACCATACGATTTTGCAAAGTCTGCGTTCGGAAAACGGTACTTACTCCAGACAGGTGAGTGACAGACTAGAAAATGATTGCGCACCAGCATTTTGCGCACCTGGTTATTCGAGTTCTGTCTTCCGGCTTGTCTCCTCTTCTTTAGAATATCTCAAATCATACCAAATATTTTTGTTTTCTGTTAATGCACAAGATGACGTGAGTGCAAGAACTAGTCTAGAGTAGCAATCCGCATCCTTTACTTAGCACTTTTCTTTGCCCAATTGACAGTGTCCCAATAACATTGAGTTATTGATTTATATAACTGAAATACTTACCTTCTCTGAAAATACATTCAACTGTTAATGTACAACAGTAATGGGTTGCTCGCGAACGAAACGGCTCTGGGAGCCAAATCGCATTTTTGGAGAGCCGACACTTTTCTTTTAAAATATGACCTATAAACGGAATCCTTGCATTTCAAAAAGCAACGCTAAAGTTACCATTACGTAAGCCTAGGTGCAGTTGCTTGACAGCCATTCACAAGCAATCGCCTTTGCAAAACAATTGCATCCAGAAGACACGTTATAGAGTTGGTAGACGCAGAAATGTCACCAGCAAACGACAAATTCCATGGCAATGAATATTACACGTGCTACTAGAATCCGCTGCACTTGATCGCCGGTGCCAGAGTTATCCTGCAGTGAAGCCAGCGGAACTGCTGAAGCAGCAGGCAGGCGTAACATAACTGTAAAGACTGGCATCTCTATTTAAGGAGAAATAGGGATGCCAGTCTTTTCAGTTATATTTGTTTCTTCATTATAACACATGGTTTCTTTTATGCTGGTCACCTATTGCATCTTTAAAAAGATCTTCTTCGATGAACTGAAAAATTTTAATTTAGTCCTTTTTGGTGTTGCCCCTATAAAACGCTGGACTTTTAGCGCTTTTAGTGGTTGAAATGTTAAAAGTTGAAATGTTGAAATGTCAAAAGTGACATTTCTGAGAACGATGCTAAGGGCAAAAGTAAACCACTTTAGAAAGTGTGATGAGCACGCGTTCAATAAGCAATAACAGAGTTGACATCTAGGTGATATGCAGTTAGCACGGTTGGTACTGTCATACGCAACAGAAGCAACCGTAATTTAAAGAACCACTCGCAAGCCGAATAAGCAGGCTCATTCTTGCGATCTCACTACATAGACCCGGAAGGTCCATCACTAATCTACAACCCCCTGTGGAGGGAATCTAGGGTAAATTTCTGAATCTAGAGTCCGGAAAGATACGCCTGTTACCGACCACTGCTATAGTGCAGTTTACGCGCTCAAGCAATCCCTGCATACTCCATCGAGATTAGCAAGGTCCGCGGAGAAGTCTACCGGGAGTTAAGGGCACAAATCTACCACTTACTCCTCAATAAGTGGGTTATTGCGATTGGTCTGCTGCGACGTGATCTCGCGGCAGCAATGCTTACAAGGTGGTGATCGGTTTGCAGTCGTTACTGATTGAGGAGCTCTGGCTATTTATGTATTTATTTATTTATTCATTTGTTGGCTATGTCTGACAGTAACCCGAACCCAAACTCTAACCATAATGCTAATCCTTACCCTAACCCCAACCCTAACCCTTTCCATAACAAGCTTAAGCAGTCCTCAAGTAACTGAAAATTTCTATGAAATAAAGTAAAAGCTATTCGAAGGCAATTAGTTTAAGTATCCTGGCGTCCGCAGCCATATTGACCTTCGCGGCATGCCAGCATGACCAATCGCAGAGTGAGGAGTAAATGGTAGCTTTAAAGAAATTAAAATGAATAGTTCTTACTGCGAAACATATTCAAAATGAATCTTCATTTAATTGATTGTATTCAGAGGTAAGGACCTCGATAAAATTTGACCTGTCCGGGGAAACGTTCTTCTCTAGTTTAATCAGTGCAGGTGATAGGTTGACAGCGCAGATTTGCGTGTAGATGTTGCTTTCAGCGGTTTCGTTGTTGCTTCTATGATTCGTCGCTAGGTTATGCTACCTCCATTTAGAATTCCGCAATTCATCAATGAAATCGTGTGCGACGATCGAGACTCGAACTGTCTTCTTGGCGAAGGATGTTGCGTTCAGAATATCATGTACGCCACTTTCATTCAAACACGTGCTTGTGGCGTCTTTCAACCATACACCCAAATCATCCGAACGGGCTGCGAATGCGAGCTGTACCCCGGAAGCGTGTTTGAAATCTATGTGTAATGACCGGCTGGTATCTGTGAGCATGTTTATGATGGAGTTGTTACTAGACTTACATGCTGTGGATGATGTAATGCTTGATTTGATAAAACAGTTGCAAATGATCGCGCATAACGCTATTTAAATAAGTATTCCAAATAGTTTGCATATAGAGTAATCTTTCGCTTGAGTTATATGCGGTGTCGACTCGGGGCAAAGTCACAGACCAAGGAAGCCATGTAGCAGATTAGTAATTGTCTATCTATCTATCTATCTATCTATCTATCTATCTATCTATCTATCTATCTATCTATCTATCTATCTATCTATCT
>QQSS02227050.1:34376-104737 GCA_003687565.2 Craspedacusta sowerbii | reverse complement strand
TATAGAGAAGCAGCAACTTGCAAGCAAGAGATAAAAAGTAAGTCCCAAACATCACTCTGTAGCCACATTCGCAGTTAGCCCCATTTGAAACATTTGTTTTGCTCAAAGGCTGTTGATACTTCTCTTAATGCTAATAGAAATATGTCGTTCTGTTAATTTTAATAGATCTTGAGTGTGTAAACCAGGGCCAGTGTATTTCAGCAAAATGAGTCCCAATATATTAAGCGTAGCAAAAGGCATAGAGGATTCATAACCAGCCTTACATTTGATTGTCCTGTATTCAAGCATAGACTGTCTGCATTTAGATAGCCAAATTACCTGAGCCTTGATTGATCAATATGTTTAAGAACAGATGACACCCAACTATACTCATAAATCAACTCAAATTATATAAAATGTGTTCAAAATTCTATAAAATGGATACATTAGTTTATGACAACAGCACAAAGACAATTTGTAAATTGATTATTGGATTTGAGGTCAGGCATTTCATACCATAACATAACCCACTCACTCCCACTACTTTCCCAACTTAAATCTTTTTTATTCATATATTTTATATTGTATTCACTTCAAGCCTGTCTTCTTGCAAATTCTAAATTAACCATTCCCTACTTCAATAATTGAGAAAGAGATCATCTGGGTGGTTATACTTTCATAAGTATGAAGTATATCATCCTTAAATGCTGGATGATGGTGTTGGAATGCATATTTTTTGTTTAAATTCTGATGAGTAATTCATAATAGAAATCTTAGTGCTATGCACAAAAGATTTAAGTTCGACAATCACAATTGAAAAGACAAGGCCTTCAACTTGATTAGAGGCTTGTATGTCGCTCTTGGCTATGATCTTAAGCCAAACTTATAAACAGTCAAAGCAAACCATAAATCCCATGAAATAAAAATTGCTAATCCTTTAGGAGCAGAGAAAGTTACTCGAAGCTGAGATCATCACCCTCCACACCAATATTACTTAGTTGAACTAGAAGCACCACTACGACCAGCCCTTGATCGACAAAGAAGGCTTTCCCAGGCCAGACCTTGAATTTTAAAGTTTGGCTTCCTACAGGCTACTCAAGAGGAAGTATAACTAATTGAATAATGACCATAAAGCCCTGATGAAAGTCATCGAGCAGAAGATGTATGCTCTGCATCAGCAGAACAAGTAATCCACAGCTCCTTTAATTGAATAGTATGACAAAGATGTTAGATAAAAACGTGCTGTCTAGCTTCATAAGCCTTGCGACCAGATCTAAATTCAGGTGGAAAATATTATCGACCAGGTCTTTGCTGTTATTAATTTTGTACTACCAAATTCGAGTGCCCAGATCGCAGGGCTTAAGGACGGAGACCTGCTCGTTCGAATAGGCGATATCACTAAGTGGAACTGCGACTACTTGCGAGCAGTACCGAAATACCTGAGCTCAAAGCGAGGAGAGAGTCTATAGTTCGAGATAATCCGGTAGAACCAAAAGATCAAGGGGCGAATAACGGTGGAGGGGAGTCTTGGCTGCAGATTGTAGCGATTCCTAAATTGAATTTGCATGGATATTTTTCAATTAATTGCAGACCAGCTTCACCTGCTGGCCTTGTTCGCGTTCCTGTTCAAGCTGATCAGCACCAAAAATGTGTCAGGCATCTCCTACAGAACTCAGGAAATCTACCTGGTGGTTTTCGTTGTCAGGTACGCTGACATCTTATAGTGGAAGGGATTCTATCTACTGGCCTTTAAGGTGGCTTTCATCCTGTTAACGACTTGCATAATTTACTTGATAAGATTAAGGCGGCCCTACTGTCTGGTGTATTATTGACTAGTCTTACGACAAATAAGGGGATAGTCTCAAACACTGGTACTTTTACCTGGCTGCTCTCCTCCTGGCCTACCCTGACAACTCCTATGATAGCTTCACCAAAAGATTTTCGCTCTGGCTTGAGGCTTTCGCTATCGTTCCTCAGCTCTTCATGCTTCGAAGTATCAGAGACCCCTAAAACATAACCGTAATTTTTTTGGTGTGCATGGGATTGTACCGCTTCCTATACATCGTGCACTGGGTCAATTTTTATTCAAAATTCTAGATCCTAATCTGGGACCGGATGCTGAGCGGAATACTGCAGACCCTAATGTACCTAGACTTCTTCTACCACTTCCTCAAGATAAGCAGGGAGAATAAGGAGTACCTCTAGGTGTCCACTTGACTGTGAATCATTCATATCTCCATATACCTAACTTTATATTATTTATGATTGCTTGGATAATTCAGAACCTCGTTAACAAGTACTTGGGTAAATTTCTGGGGAGTAACATCAACAAAGTCAAGTTCTCCATGCGCTCTGGCCTTATCGCCCTCCATAACATAGAGCTCAACAATCAGATCTTCCTCGAGGCAAGTTAGATTCTTATTAGACCTGCCCTTCAAAATGGTATTTTCGCACCTCGGCCGTCTTCAAATAAAAATTCCCTGGGCCAGCCTCTCCTAGGAGCCCTCTGAGTTCATTGTCGAGGACCTTTACTTAGTTGCCTAACTGTTCTAATAGAACCTAACCGAATAGACTATGAGCATGGAGCGCAAATATTAGTGGGTGCTGAACAAGATTGTGTAGCGACTGGAGACGGAGGAGAAGGAGGAGAAGAAGAGCAAAGAGAAGGACAGCCGGATGAAGCGGATGTCCGAAAGTTCGATTAAGAAGATTTTAAACAATCTTAAAGGAGTGGTTAAAAACGTGCACATCAGGCTCGAAAATAAGAATTCCAGGCTGTAAAACGCCTTTTCGTTCGGCCTAATGATCTCAGAAATCACACTCAATTCTGTCAACGACTCCGGCGAGCCTCTATTCTACCACAAAAAGGCGGGAGGGCCCGTCCAAAAGCTCGTCAAAATTAGGGGTCTTAAAGCCTACTGGAACGAAGTCTAGACAAGCTTCCTTTGCTAATATCGATTGAAGCTTAGCAACGAGCAGATGCTCGATATTTTCAGGTGGATAGCTAAGAATGAGAGTGACAAATACACCAAGGAAAAATAAAGCGAAGGGCCCAAGTCCTAACAAAAGCTGCAGGAATAACCTGACAAGAAGAAAGAGAAAAAGTCTAAGATGGAAAAGTTTAAAGGTCTATTCAAGAACGACAAGGAAAAAGAGAAGGACCATATGAAGGATAAAGGGAAGGAGAAGATTAAGAAGGAAGCTTAGGCCAGTCCTGAAAGCAAATTAAGCGGCATAGTCTTCTAGTAACTCAAGGATTCCTTCTAATTTAATCCCATCATCTAAATTAACCACGAAATCCACCTTAGGAAGAACAACGTCAAGCTCGATAGGCAGCTCCCCCTACTATAACTCACTTTCAACCTCGCCGTCCTCAGCCTCCGCATCTCCAATCTTCAGCTCACCGAGCTCATAGACCTTATCTTTTTCATACTAGCAGCCGCTTCCAGGAGCAAAAGGCACCAGAACCAAAGTTCCATCGACGGTATCTTTTTGGCGAAGAATAGGAGGATATTTTGCAATGTGATGTAGAAAATACTGCTGAAAATAAAGGACTGCAAATCGCTCTCCTCAATCCCGAGCTCTACATTCAGCGATATGTAGTAAAAAAACTCTTTTTTCAACATCCTTTCAGGATATGGACTGACTCCGCTCAAGGACTTCATCGTCTTCTTTCTCACCTAGCAGAAGATCAAATCCAAAATAAAGGAGGCTGTCAAAAAGCAGAACAGCGACGAGCTCAACAAATTCATGGAGGAAATGGGCAAGGATTAGGATATTGAAGAGGAGGGCTAGTTCGAAATCTTCATGGAAATCAAAGGGTCTGTTGAGTAGCTAACCGTTCAAGTAAGCAACCTTGTCAGTGACCCGAGTATCTACGATTTGGTCCAAGTCTCTTTGAAGCATATTACTCTCTTCTTGACCACCGATAAAGATCTCAATAGGTTCTTCAATTGCATATTCAAAATAAAAACCGGCCTGCTTGAGCAACTTCGACCTAACTTTAGAAAGGTCGTAGCCAAACCTTTAACCTAAGGCTTTTTGCTGCAAGGCGTTGCGAAGTTGCATTAAGGTAACAACGATTTCATGATGGAAACTGCAAAGCTCACAGTTGAAGCTGATCTTAACCTCCTCTAATTCGTGATCTAATTCATTAGGTACTTCCTTAAGACTGGTTACAAGTCAAAGTATTCTCTCGTAAGGTTCAGTTTAGTGTCTTAACCAATCTTCGTAATGTGCAGCAAATTTAATTTCAATTGGAACATGCCTCTACCACTAGTTGACTTTGCCTTCTCGGAGCACAGGCTGAAGTGCGATCTCGGAGATTTCAAGGTATTTAATGAGAAAAAAGGCGATAACTTTAGCATTGAGATCGTGATTGGAGAGTTGGGAATCAACCAGGAGATGCTGTTCGAGGGACATCCGAGACTGCTCTGCAACTTTAAGAAGAAGAAGGATGAGATCAAGAAGAGTTACGATATCAAACTAAAATCTCAGTCTAATTGCTTGCAGCTTCAGAGGTCTTCGTTGAAATTCCTTTGTTAATTGACTATTTTCGCATTCACCAGGATCGCCAAGTATTACGAGAAGGACTACGACCGGCTCTTGAAAAAAATGTTGGAATACGAGACAGTTTAAGTCCTTAATGGCGATGAGGACTAAATCGAAGAGAAGAACCATTACAACATAAGTATCGAAGTAGAGGGCGTGAAAGTGCTACTTGAGGGACTCTAGCTAGTTCAACTTAGCAACCTCGAGTTCAACAAGTCTATCGAAATGAAGAATTAGATACTCTTAAAGCTGGAGCATATCAATGTCCTCTCTTCATTGAGGATCGAGCCTCAACTAAATCTTGCTTTTAAGTCAATCAAAATTGCAGACGAGAACATCCACAAGTGCTTAATCAAGAACAAGAAGATCTACATCCTGGAATAGCTATTCGAAAGAGTGTAGCAGCTGACCCAACTCCTGGAATTTATTCCGGTGAAGGAGCTGCTGGCCCTGGTAAAACCTGCACCCGTCGCTATCAAGAACAGAAAGGCAAGAGTTACGCTTGACCTCTAATTCTCCAACCTATAAATACTGCAAAGAATCAATGACAAGTGTATTTTCCTATGCTTTTAGGTGTTCAGGTTCCAGAACTTCCCGCAACAGCACTACGACGAGGAACTCTTCGAAAGCCAGTTTTAGACCTTCAGCAGTCACGTACTCTTTCAGAGCTATTAGGCCATTCTAAAGAAAGAGAAGATAAGGGGTACTGCAAAGGATCGCCTGTTCAAGTACTTCGAATCGAATTATGCCAACAACATCTAGTTCCATCTGAAGAACATTAGCATGGGCATCAAAAGCGAGAAGAGCTCTGAGACACTCATCAAAATCAAGGATACTCTTCTCGAGGGTGTCGATTTTAATCTCAACATCGCCAGTCCTTTTTACGAGGTCTTTGATAATTCCATTCGCAGGTAGTACTCCATCAACATCGGGTCTGTGTAGCTATACATTGATAAAGGTTCCTATGGTTTCATGCTGGCTAGTTTGAATAGAGTAGCGAAGTAGACGATCGAACAACTGAGAAGCGCGTTTATAGTGAGGCTAATAAAGGAGGTGGTGGCAAAAAAGCAAGAAGCCCCGAAAAAGCTGCCCAGGGAATCGCAGATAAAGCTCACTCTCAAGATTAATTAAAAAGTTTAGGTCAAGCTCGAAGATCAATTCTCATAGCTCTCACTACTCCTCGAGCGGATGCTCTTCAAATTCTAGGTGGACCGCCTAAATCGCACTCTCTTCCTAGTGGCCAAGCTAGGCCATGGTCTGCTCTGTTACGACATCAGAGATCTGTTCATTCAGGAGCGGATCCATCTTATTGAAATTGGAGATGCCCTCGATTAGTAATGTCTCTCGGCCTAAATTTCAGTAAGGAAAGGGATTCTAGACCTGCTGTTCAAGACTAACAAATTGATTTTTGAGCCGTCTCTGGGCCCCCTGATGGCTATCAGTAACTTTTTCATCTGCAGCTAGGTGTTCCAACTGCTCAAGATGGGCAAATAGCTCTTTCAGCTGAGCAGTGAGCTTCCCATCCGACGTGGTTAAGGAGAGCAGCTAAAGTAAGTGAAAGCCTCAGTTAAGCTGCATGACCTGAGCCTGAACCTCAAGCATTCGCAAGAACTCATTGCCCTAAAGTCAAGTTCAATCGAATTAAATCTCGGCAAGCAAAGGGATGATTTGAAGTGCAAGCTCATTCTCTAATCATTCTTAATTGACCATTCCCTTAGGAAAAACCAGGAGGAAATTTTAACAAATTTCTCCACTTCCTCAACTCTCGTCTTTGACCTTAGGCAGCAGCGTAACTGTCTTCAGGTCTCCACCCTTCTCACTCAAATAAACATTTCCCTCCCTCTAAGCATAACTGCCTTTATAATCAATTTCGTGCAAGTCCAAAAACATTACTTCAAGAGAGTTCTTAGTATGCTTCTGACTAACAAATAACAATTAAAATAGATAATATCGACTCCAACAAAAACTATGTAAGAGCCTGTCTAAAAAAAATAAGGACTTAAAGTATAGGGAAGCGTCTAAAATTAGAAGATTTCCCTGTAAGTTTACGGGTTTTTCAAATAGCCGTACGTGATATGCTGCTTGGATACCAACTCCCTAAGCTTCAAGAAAGCTGATTCCAAGCTGAGACTTTAGTTTTATACCCAATTCTCATTGGAGAGCTTTAATCCTTAAGTCAAGATTTATGAGCCACTCATTTAAAAAATAAGCACCAGGGTCAACTGCACAGCAGGCAGCAAGGAGGAGCTAGTTGTCCAGGTAGACGAACAAATCCAAGTCAATATCAGCTAGGAGTTTATCTTCAACTCGATTCGGTAGATAACGCAGCTGAAGAGCCTGCTCAAAAAACTGAATAATGAGATCGAGGACGTGTTCGACTTTGACTTCGTGCATGGCTTCTTCTAGAATTACAAGCGATAGGAAAAATAATCATACGAATTGACCAAATTAAGGTCCATCATATCCAACATCAACCTCGATAGAGACCCTCCCCTTAAAACCACTCGCATCTAGCTCACGGAGCTTCAAGCTTACCGTGTCTACTTTCACAACTTCTCCTGCTTCACATGCTTCATGGAAGTGACTAGTGAGGACCTACCCAAGCAGTCAATCGCTGTTATTTAAAATGAGAAATCTTAAATTTACCAGGCAAAAGTGAAAAATCTATACGAGAACAACTATGAGATTCTGGAAAGGCGCAAGTAGCTAAAGCTGCGACTGAAGGTGCTGTCAAAGTCCCGATCCTTCAAGAGCTCTGTCCTGCTCTTCAAGATCGGCTAAATAAGGAATTAAACGCATGCACTAGAGCTCGATAACTCCGAGTAATAGATTCTCAAGTCCCCTTTGAACTTCAGGCTTACCACCTCCTTCTAAGGCTTCAATTACAAAATTTAATTCTACGCAGGCCTATATTTCCACAACCATCTCCACTATCCGATTATACTCTCTGTGCCCTACTAAAACTCCACCCTCATACAGCCCACCCAGTTTAGATCTATTTAGCCATTTTCCACCAAGCTGCTTGTTCAAACCACTCCCCAATCCTAGTCAACTCCATTCGTCCTGGGAGAAGTCAAACTCGGAGGCAAGATAATACGATCAACCAAAAAAGTCAACGGAGAAATAATCATGGAGGAGCCGTATCGACTGGTTAACTGGCTACCTTTCTATGTAAATCTCGCGCTTAAATACGACGAAAATTCTTATCCCCATGACCTCAAGCCCGACTAGTAGCTGAAGTTGAACATGGTGTCCTAAAGCAAGTATATCAAGCTGGAGCTGAGCATTGATCCGTACATCCGCTCTTCCCAACCGATAACTCTGAGACTATGCGACTACTTTTAAAACATGGAGTAGCAGAGACTGTTGTTCGAGAGTGATGAGTACAGGTTCTATTTGTCGCTAAGGCCGCTGATAACTCCCTAAGGCCTCTTTAAAATCATCCTGGGCAGTGTCAGTTATATCCTCAATCTCACTGCCCTCCCTCTCGACTACGAGTCTTACTAGTACTAGATCAGGAAGCCAATCAGGTCTCTCATCAAATGCAACCGCCCTTTCTACTTCAAAAGCTAAAATCTGCTTACCAAGAAGTCGATCTCTCTCGACTACGAGTTCCAGGAAAGCTGTGTGATCCTTGAAGATGAGAGGCGTATTCGAGCGATGGTTAAAGGCAGTATCTCAAGCGAGTTCGACCCCAAGAATGACTAGGTGACTACAATTACGCTTCAGTACTAAAATTAGTAATACTAGTTTAAGATTAGGACTGAGGTCCGCTAGCTGTAGGGCCTTATCGGCAGAGTTATCGTGATCGACTATTGCTACTTTGCTGTCAACCTCACAAACTCCATCATAGCTGTCTCTGATGGACTGAATAACATCTCTACTCTGGAGCCGAGACATCTGCTGCCCCTGTCCACCACCAAGTCCTTCTTCCTAGAGACCTCCGTGAAGGGGAAGTTCTACCGCTCCCTTGGCAAGATCAGCCCCGGCGATCATAGTTAGCGCAGAAATATCATACTCTTTTAGCGGGGCAGCTAGCGTTAGTCGTATTACAATTCAGAGATCTTAGCCGTCTCAATTGTCTTAAGACACATCAACGGCAGGAATTACTTGTTCCTCGATTAGCCGATGAACCAGATTATCATTTCCAACCAGCTCAACCAAAAATTGCAGCTCACATAGCACACCTAAAACCTGAGCATTACGTATCGGCTGGAGTAGCAGTCGTAGACCAACTTCTACTCGATATAGTAGGACCCCGACTTGATGATTGAGGAGGGCGATAACAGCTTAAGGCTACGCCTGAACCAGATCAAATAAGGCAAGATCCTCCTAAGAGACGATATCTACATCTCTAAAACCAATCTAAATACCTCAATTAAGCTGAAGATAGCCAACAGTCCGGCTCAAGAAATCAACCACTCTGACTCCACCAAGTTCAAGCTCTTCCTTAAAATGACTGCACTCCAGGTCTACTTCGTAGCCAACCTGGGCTCTAGGCGAGAACTTATGCAGGCCAAGCTTTAAAACTTTTCGCTAATGCTTTTCAAGACAGATAAAGGCTCACTGATCATTGAGAAAATGATAAGCAAGATAAAGATCCACTCCAAAGAGGCGATGATCAAGATCTTGGACTCAAGGGACCAGGAGTTCCTGTATTTCTTTATGGAGTACAACCCCAAAAAGAGGTTACTAACCTCCCTGAAGCTCAGACTGTCCGAACTCTAAGTCAAGGTCAGCGACTACCTCCTGCTGCTGGTCGAGATCTTTGTGGAGAGATTCAAAAAAGTAATACGGCCCTAGGAGAAATAATAAGACAGTAGCTTCAGCGATGAGCACAACATGAACCTATGGGAATTTTTAAAAAAGAAGAACAAATCCGAGTCTAATCGGCACCAATCCTACATCCAAATCAACGAGTGCTTGTTCTAGGAGTTCAAACTCTTCCTCACTTTTCACAAGACTTGTGATTAGAGAGTTGATGCCAGTCTCTTATCCAATCTGGGACAAGCTCTCTTCAACGTCGAGAATACCAAGCTTCTCATCGACAAAATATAGCATTTTCAGCTTTAGACAACACCCAAGGCCTTCTTCTTGATGTGCGTAGGTAACTACTACTCCAAGCTTGCCTACTTGCTGCTAAACGTCCTTGCCTCCCTCAACCTAATAGGTAATCCTGGATAATTTAAAGCCCTGATAAGTCAGGGACTTGACAGCTATAACGAAGGGCTGTTCACTGGGACTGGCATTTTATTGCGAAATACTCTAGCCGGGACAGCAAATGTAGTTCATAAGATCCTTAGGTCTTTGAGCGACGGAGTGTCTGTCGTTTCCATGGATAAGAAATATCAGAAAGAGAGATACTACATGAGCAGGGATGACCCAAGTGGCTTCGGCTAAGGATTGCTTATGGGAGGAAAATCAATACTGAAAGGCCTCGAGTCTGGGATAACTGGTCTTGTAACTTCTCAGATAGACGAACATCGAAAGAGGGGTGTCTTCGGAGGAATACTTGTGGGGAGCCTGCGGGGACTAACTGGACTTGTTATGAAGCCAGTCGCGGGGCTGATCGATGCGACTTCCAAATCAGTCTCAGGACTAAAACACTCATTGATGGGATAGTAGAAGTAATCAGTGCATTAGTGGTAAAAAATAGTTTTATATTTCTAGCGACAACTGATCAGGTCTCAGTCGCAGGAAGAGAAGTTGGCTTTCGGACTGCTCTAAGCCTACCAGCCCCACGAAACTGAGAATCTTATTAAAATATTTCCGCTGGACACGGAGGTGCCTGGACAGTTCGAGTAGATGGTGTTTGTCTCAATAAAAAAGCTGTTCATCTTTTCGCTGGAGAGCAAGATCATAACTCAGACTTACAGCACTGAGCAGCTGATCGCTTCTGCGAAGTTCAGCCTGGGAGTGGTGCTTTACTTCAAAACGGGATGTGAATAGGACTAGACGATCCTTAAGGTGGTTTACAATGAGAAATGCAAACACGAGCTTTACATGACTATCCAGGCGGTAATCAGCGCAGTCAAGCGCATGCTAAACTGATTGCATCACTTATTAATGTTGTAAATCAGCAGGCGACTCAACCCTTACGACTTCAAATAGCCTCACTCAGTTCTGAGGAGGAGAGCCAAAACTGTTCACACCAATAACAACCCCTCCCTTCTGCCCACCCTTAATTGCAAAAAAATATCGATTCTGCAAAGGAACAAATGTGATTTGTGTAGTAAATTTATTAAGGACGCCCTCGATAGGACTACATACTTGCTTTGCAATCACCAACTCCATATCCAATGCTCACTCGGCTTCCCTAGCTGCAAAATTTGCTGGCGAGGGTAATGCGCAATCTGCCTGCAGTAGCTGAAGATGGTGAGCTGCTAGCAGCTTAGCTGCGGACATAGGTTCCACAAGCAGTGCATGCAGAGCTGGACTCTGCGGAGCAAGTCTTGCCCCTACTGTAGACGGAGAGTTCGATGAGTGGGTTAGCAATGGTAATAAATGAACAATGATGTGAATCATCCGTTGACATTTTCGATATCTTTGTCTTCAAGATCTTATTCCCGGATGCGCAGTCGGTCTCGCTCCCGTCTCCCTCGCTTTTTGATGTTGCTCGGCTGCTAATCGTCCAGCCATTCGATTCTCCTCGCACTATCCTCCAAATGTAGCTCCTACATCTTCACCTTGGTCTTCTTCTAGTTGTGTTTCACGAAGACGTCGTACTGGTTTGCAACTTCATCAGAGTTGATTGACTCGACCTCATCATACCTTTAAGGAACATCTTCGAGACGGCCTTTGGAATTGGCGAGATTGAAGTTGTTCTGGGTGTTGCGCATGTCTTCTTGCGATTCATCGACCTCCAAGGCAGCCACCTAATCAAGCTTCTTCGCTTTGAGTTCCGCCTATAACTACATGTCCTATTACTTCTATCCAAAAGTTTAAGGGAATTTTTGACTCAGCTTTAGTCTTAGAGCCAGCCATCCTCTCCAGAACAGCCAGAACATAGTGGTCCCGCAAGGCACCATCGCCGCCACTACGAACATTGTGCTAGAACTTCTGTCCATCGATACTATTAGAACTTCAAAAACTATCAAACTAGCCTAGATAAGCCGGAGCAGGATCTTATTGAAGATGTACTAGGTGTAGCTCCAGCCGAGCTCCTTGGCGGCACTGAAGCGGCTGCTATTCAGCTTGCTATTCTGAAGGAAGATGAGAAGGATGAGGAAGGCACCGTTGACTGAAATCATGCCGAAAATCTGTAAGGAGTAGACCTGGGGGACTAATAAAATTGCCAAGAGAATCCTCCTAACTAGTCTGGCAGGTATTTCGACGGTGGATGTTGGCTCGATGGCCAGAATATCGAACTCCTTAGGCATTTTGTTCGGTCTCTTGTAATGTTTGAATCCCAAATAAATTAAGAAGCCTGTCACACCTAATCCAGTCAGGACAAAGCCGATGGCCATTACCAGGTTGATGTAGCCCCAAGTGGCAGAGAGGTCAAGAGTTACGAACTGGTAGAACCCGAAGAATATCAGTGGCATGCATGAGTAGCTGAGCCATTACACCACCAATGACCACTTTAGCCGTGGCATCACGTGGTCTTACATAAACAGCTTTAGAGGCTTTGAGACCCCTTGCCAAGCAAGCAGACTTGAGATCCCAATAACCAATGCGAAGGCCAGCAGCAGCATGACAAATGGTCCGAAGTTCCTCAGGAAAGTCATGTCGGGCACTGACTGCTGGTAGACGATGGGCATGTCGGCGGATGTATAGTTAGCGGGTAGGAGCATGGTGAGAGGGTTAGGCATCCAGTTGAAATCGACGAAGGCGACCTTCCCCAGGACCATATTGTAGAGGTAGCCAATGCTGAGGTTGACGAAGTTGTGCATCCAAATGATCTGGGCTATTTAAATTGCTATTATCGCTAAGTAGCTTTTCACGAACAGCATCAGCACCACCAGGGCAGCCAACCCGTAGAACCCGTAGTTCACTGTCGACTACACTTTAGCTCCAGTCTTTAGCTAGGCGTTTGAGGTAGATATTCCTTGGGGAAGTGAGCTGTTTTGCTGGCTCACAGACAGCTGCTGGCCGGAGGAGTCGACCACGGCCACAGGGTTGAATCCGACGGAGAGGGCGTTTTCGTTGAGGGCGACATTATTGGTGGTGACGATTTGAAGGAGATAAGTGGTGGAGTTGTACTTGGAGACTGTGTAGGTGTAATCGCTGCTGCTGATTTTATTGAGATTGACTGTGATAACGTCCCTAAGATTAGTAGCGCTGATCGTAACCTACCTGTTGAACACTACGTATGCAAACAGTTTATAGTTATTGTAGAAGGGAGTCACTGTGTAGTTTAATGGTGGAAGTTTGCAAGCTTCTTGATTGGTGTCGCAACTCACGCATTGGCCTTTGGAAGCGAAGTAGTTCAGTGGGCACTTGGTAACGCACTTGTTGTTATAGACGAAGGCGTTGACGCAGGCTGTGCAGTTGGAGGCTGTTAAAGAGCAAGTGGAGCAGGCAGAGTTACACGACTGACAAGTCACTTCATCTGAAAGCAAGTAAGACCCATCAGGACAAGAACTGAAACACTTATTCAAGTAATAGTAGATACTAGTCTAATTGCACTTAAGTTTGCAGGTAAGTGTCTTAGTAGAATGGATGTACCCGAAGGCACATGTGAAGCAGTTGCTACCGCTACATGTCAGGCATCCCGTTGTGCATGCCACGCATCGGCTTGTTAAGCTGTTCCCGAAGAAGCTTGCAGGACAAGCAGTCACGCACGTTCGAGTCGAGTCCAGGCCAAAGTAGCCGTTGCTGCAAGTAGGTACACAACTTTGGGAGGTGGGATCAGCGAACAGGGGGGGATTAACAGAGCATGCAACTCCGCACTTGCCAAGTGACAAGAAATACCCGAAAATGCAAGAAGTACAGGCCAGTTAAGCTGTGCAGGTTACACACTGGACCAAACATTTAATGCACATGTTTTGAGTGATATTGAGATAAAAGCCAACCTGGCATTTATCGACACACTTGCCGCTTGATAGCTACTTGCCGTAGGGGTACGGGCAAATCTGCGTGCAGATACGCTCCAGGAAGTACTTGTAATACATTGGCTACGTTGGGCAGCTGCTCACACAGGCTCGAGAGGTTGGGTCTGCGAAGAAACCCGAGGGGCAGTTGATCACACAAGTACGCGAAATTATGTCTGAGAACATCGACGGGGAGGAGGGACAGACGAAGACGCACTTCCAGGTGCTGTTATCTGCGAAAGTTGTTAGAGTGCACTGAGTGACGCAATACCTGGTGGTGTTGTCCGAAAAACTGTTAACAGGGCATGTTTTTACACAAAATCTTGTAGTGTTCTATCGATAATAAATGTCGGCACCTGAGAAGGGACAAGTTGAGGCACAGGTCCTTGAGACAGGGTCTCCGAACAGAGTGGTGGCTGTGTTCAGGCAGTCGCTGATGCAGTTACCGTTGTATGCGTAGAGGCTTGGTACTGCCGGGCACACTGACACACACGTCATTGTTGATGGATCGGTGTTATAGCCTGAGCTGCAAGGCTTCTGGCATGTGTAAGTCACTGGATCAGCGTACCTATCCTAAGAGAACGGACATTGAGAAACGCATTTTACTGAGAGTGGATCGGCGAACTGAGGATTACAATCAATGGCAGCCACACAGACTCGCAAGGACGTCTTGGCATATTAAGCAGAAGTTGTACAGGAAAACACGCAGGTTTTAGTTCCGTTTTGGCCAAACATCAAAGGCAATAAAGGACACTGAGTGACGCAAAGCCTGGTGGAAGGGTCGGCATACTGCCTAGGAGTAGTGGTTGTGCAAGTCGCTTAGCAATTTTTAGAACTGGGGTCGGCAAATTTATTGACTGGGCAGAAGGCCATGCATTTCTTATTTGAGGACTATGCGAAATAGCCATCAGGGCAAACTGGGACGCAAACCCTCGTAGTAGGATCAGCGTAGGTCTGGGTCGCCCCACCTGTCGCAGTCGGGCATGAAATCACGCATATTCTATTGTTGTCTGCGAAAAAGCCAAGGGGACACAACGCCAAGCATCTCATTGTAATTGTGTCAAGATAGGTGCCTAGGGCGGCTGTGCACTGACTTCTGCAGAGCCTTGAAGCAGCGTTGTCCATATAAAGGGCCGCACTGCAATTAAAGACGCAAGCATAGGGATTAACTCCAACATCAGCGAACAGATCTGGCTCGGAGGGACAAGTCGAGACACAATTCTTGGTGCTGGGGTCAATATACTGATTGCCGTTAGAATTATCGCAACTAGTTGTGCACAGATTAGTAACTGTATCTCTGTAATATCCCTCAGGACAGGATTGTTGACATTCGTTAGTAAGAGGATTTCCGAACCAACTGCCAGGACATCTTGCCACGCAGATCATCGTGCTGTCGATGTATGCGAAGGAGTTAGCAGGACAGTACCGCACACAAGTGTTCGTAGTCGTGTCTCCATAAATCAAAGGGATTGCGGAGCAGACAGAAACGCACATCCTCAAAAATTCCTATTTAAAGCCCACAGTGCAGGCGGATTAGCAGGTCCTGGAGGAGTTGACTCCGTATGTGCCTACGGGGCAAGGATTGACACACACATTCCTTCCGTTTAGAACAACACCATAGGAGCCGTTAGCCAGCGGGCAAGTCGAAACGCAAAGCTTTGAAAAATCGTCAGCATACAGCATGGGGGTAGAAGGGCAGTCCTGCACGCAGAGGTTGATGCTGGCTCGATTATCGCCGAAGTAGGCGTAAGGGCATGCGTTAACGCAATAGCCGGATGTTACATCAGCGAAGGAAGGTGCAGGACAGAGACTCTGACACTGTTTGGTAGAGTTATCCTTCCAAAATCCATTCGGACATTCCTTCACACATTTAAAATTGTGGCCGTAGTAACTGAGATCAAAAGGACATGCTGTAACGCAGATCTGAGTTTGATTGTCAGCGAATCCCGTCAAGCATGTGCCTACGCACTCGTTGGTTGAGTTTTACCCGTACAGATCATACTATTTCGGGCATTTAGACACGCACATTCGGCTGAGTGGGTCTGCGTAATAGGCTGCTTGACAGGCAGATGCTGCCACGCATTTTTTTGTGGCTTCATTGCCATAAAGGCTGGGCGTGGAAGGACACATCTCAACACAGCGCAGAGCAGTATCATACGCAAAGAGTTTGGGACTGGTGGGACAGCTCGTTACACAGACGAAGGTGTAATTATTTCCCCAGAAACCAAGGTTGGGAGCGCAGTTAGAGTAGCAAGCTTTCGCAGTTATATTGGCGAAGGTCCCGTCTGGACAGCTCTTCACACACCTACCTGTACCTGTTGAGGTGTCTGCCAGAAGGGGATTAGGGCATACAGTGACGCATTTGCTTGTTGTTGGGTCAGAAAAGAGTCCGGCCGTGCATTGAGTGGTGCAGACTCCCGCAGTGGCAACGGAACTATCCCTGAAGAAGCCAGGCTGACAGTCAAGTGAGCAAGTTTGAGTGACTGGGTCGGCAAATGTATTCCATTTATCGGTGGGACAGGTGGTTTTGCAAGATCTGGTCCGCCCATCAGCATAATAAAGGACGTTGCCGATCTTGGGACATGTGTAGACGCAGGTGAATGTATTGGGATCAGCAAAAAGCAAGGTGTTGTTATTGCAGAGGGCAACGCATCGGCCAACTGTGGGGTCGGCGTAAAGTCCACCTGGACAGCTCGATACACATTGCCGCACTGTATTTGTGGTGTAAATATAGGTGGTGTTGGTCAGACAGGAGGTAACGCATCTCCCAGTTGTGAGGTCTGCATAAAGTAGGGGAGTATAGGGACAGGAGGTAACGCAAGAGCGAGTGATATTTTCTGCGAAGAGCTGAGGCGTATTGGCGGGACAAGTCTAGACGCAGGCTCCATTGTAGGCGTACATGTCAGGCGTGGAGGGACATACTGACACACATTTAAGGCTAATCGGGTCCTTGAATTGGCCAGACGTGCAAGTGGTTTAGCACTTTCGAGTAATTTTGTCAGCGAAGGTGTTCGATAGGCAATTCGTCGTACACACTTTTGTCGTCGGCTGGGCGAAGTACGTTAGGCTCGCATTCGAAGGGCACACCAGCACGCAGTTTTGCGATACTGGGTCTGCGAATTGGTTGGTTGGACAATTCATTGCAGTCACGCAAAGATTGTTCACTGAGTCCCGGAAGAATCCCTGTGGACAGTTAAGCACACATTTCCTTAAATTCTGATCGCCGTAGTAAGTCACCGGATAGGTGGGACAGTTCGCGACACACAAGAAAGTCACTGGGTCTGAATAGTAGTTGCTGGGGCATTTCGGAACGCATTTGTTATTAACAGTATCACCGAAAAATTAGAGATTGGTAGGACAGTTTGTCAGGCAGGTTCTGTTGGTGTCGAAGGCGAAGAACCCTGTTCCACAGTCAGTCTTGCAAGTCCTGTCGGGGTAGTAAGCGTACTAGTTGGATGCGGAAGGACATACAGTCATGCATTTGCCTGTACTAGTGCTGGCAAAGGTGAGGGTTTGCTAGGGACAGAGTTGAACGCAAGACCTGGTCGAATCTAATGCAAAATAATTACTGGGACAAGTAGCAACACAGGTTAGAGTGGTGAAATCAGCGTAGGTTGAGGGATTGGAAGTGCAGGAGGACAGGCATGATCGAGTCGTGTTCTAGCGGAGGAGAGGGTTGGGGCATGCAGTTAAGCACGTCTGCGTTGTCGGGTTGTACCAGTTCGACGAAGAACACGTACTCACACAAATAAAGGTAGATGTGTCGGCCGAGTATCCCAGGGGGCAGGTCGTCACACATGTCATTGTAGTTAGGTCGGCGTAAGTATTCGAAATCACTGAGGGAGTCTGGGGGCATGTGCTTACACAGGTTTTGGTCGAGATATCTGCAAAAGTGAGTGGATTAGTGGGACAGCTCGTCACACAAGCTCTGGCATTGGAGTCTTTGTAGGTTTGATAAACATTGGGGTTCCAAGGACAGTTAAGTCCACAAAGCCGGTCAACCTTATTTCCGAAGTAATCGGGAGTTGAGGGACAGGTTTGCACGCATGTTCTCGTTTGAGGATCTGCATATGTGTACGGATTGGTAGGGCAGTTATATTGAGTAACGCACCTCCTCAAAGTTAGATCGCCAAACAGGTTTTGCTCAACCGGGCAAGTCCCGATGCAGCTTCGAGTGGAGTTGTTCGCGAAGGTGCCTGCTGAACACACTGTCACGCAGGTGTTCGTGTTGGAGTCAGAAAAATACCCCAGGGGACAAAGTTTTACGCAATTTTGAGTCGTGGAGTCAGCAAAGTAGCCAGCTGAGCAAGGGAACTGGCAAACATAAGTAGTAGGGTCTGCGAATGTGTAACCTGGGCAGGAAGTGACACATTTCCTAAGAAGACTGCTGCCAAAGAGAGCGGGTGGAGTTTGCGGACAGACGGCAATGCAGATTCGATAGGGAGTATCTATGGAATAAGACCCACTAGGACAGTATTTCAAGCAAGTCTTAGAAGTGTTATCACCCCAAGTTGAGTCTGAGGAAGGACAATTCCTCACACAGGTGGCAGAGACAGTGTCTCCGTAATACAATGTAGGGCAGGATGCTGCTGCGATGCAGTTGGTCCCGTCCTTGAAGTATCCGCTAGGACAGAGGCTCTTGCAATAGCGAGTCGTTCCATTTATGAATGTATAAGTCCCTGAGGGACAGACTGAAACGCAAGTCCGCGTAGTTTCGTCTGCGTACAAGGACCCCGAACATAACGACACGCAGGACTTAGTTGAGTCCTATGCGAACAAGTTTGGATTCGAAGGGCAGACTGTGGCACATATTTTATTTGTGTTATCCTTGTAGGTCTTTTGGGACCCTGTGGGAGGGTATGGGCAATCCGAAACGCAAAGCTTGGTCGCCGGGAGGCCATAGCCCCAGGTGCAAGTTGTTTAGCATTGGTTGTTGTTGGGGTTGCCGTAGTACTGTTGAGGCGGGGCCCATGGACATGCTGGTGAGAGAAAGACTTGAGACGCAGGTAGAGGTGAGGGGGTTGTTGTAAGGAGTGCCCCCTGAGCAGGCTCGAGTAGTTTGTAAGAAGTGAATGAGAAACATTATTAATTAAGCCACAAAATAAAAGGAGGGAGAAGAAGGGGCGAGAGCGCTCATCGGACTGGGAGGGATCGACAGCTCCTCGGGAAAAGATCCATATTTATTAATAAGTGGTAAGTATTCAGCAGCTTTTTATTTTGTACATGACCGGCATCTCCATCATCTCCCAGCAGCCCTCCTCCAGCACCTCCAGCTCCACCGCCTTCTGGCTCTCCCGGTACTTCCCGAAGTACTTCATGCAGCTGAACTGGAGACGCAGCTGCTGGCCCTGTCTGCGCAGGAACTAACGGGAGATGTTGGCCTTGCTGAAGTCATCGTAGTGGACGAAAATGTCAGAATTGTCATCATCTTTGACAATGAAGCCGTAATTCTTAGAGTCGTCGAAGAACTTGAGTCTGCCAGTGAATCTCTTGTTCTCGTCGAATCTGTTCATATAATACAGCTCGATCGGATAAATGCGCTACTAGGACTATTAGTCAACCAAATTCAGAACTGACCGTTCTGGGCCTTCAGAAATCTACTTTTACTAGGGGTTGGGCCACTCCTGCTCCTACTTGCATTGGCTCAGGTTCAGTCCCAGCTCACCCTTGAATGCCTCAAGCATCGAGTGGTCAGATATTGATTTTTTGTGCTTAGCTTTGTAAAGTTAGTAAGGACTCGGGCCAATCTGAGTCTATATTGGAAATTCGTCATTTTAGAGCCTTGGTCTCAACAAGAAGTAGGCGCCTTCAATTCTGGCTATGGAGAGAGAGGAGGAGTGTTGGTTATTGTAGTGGCAGGCGAGCAGACTCTGTTCGGAGTGGAAGTAAAGAATGATGTGCCTTTTGAGGTACAGACTGGCCAAGTGCAGGTGATACTTGTTATTAATGTACCTTCTAAAATCCCTTGAGCATAAAATTAGACTTGAATTCCAGACGGAGCTATTCGTCCTCCAGGTCTATGAGGGGCTTAGGAAAGGCGGCCCTGACGACTTCCTCCTCCAAAAACTCCATGAGCGCATTGACGAAAGTCTCGGCGTCAAGGCCTTGGACGAGGGCGAGGCAGGAGAGGAGGTGGAGTGGCTGATGCGGGTTGATCCTTACAGCGCAATCCTACCAGAGGAGCCTATCCAGTAAGGAGGCTTCGCCCTATTGAGAGCTCTTACGCTTCATTCAATAAATAATTAGATCTCGTTCAGGCCTGCAGTTGCGTTTAGAAAAAGGCCTTCACCTTTGTTATCGACCACCGACTGCTCTCCTCCAGGCTGAGCATCCCCCTCAGCAGCTCCTGGATCCAAAGGGCAGTCCGATCCTGGAACTTGAGCTCCTCGGCGTCGATCTTGCTGGTGAGCTTGATTTAGCTGTCGGTGGGCTTGAGGCCGAAGGGAAGCTGGCCTTGGTGCATCTCATAGAGGATTACCCCCAAGGACCATACGTCACACTTTATAGTGTATTTAGTTTCTTTCAGAACTTGCGGGGCCATGTATAGAGGAGTCCCCACCTTCGTACCGCTTTTCATCACGTACGCCTGGTGGTTTAGGATCTTCGCCAGCCCGAAGTCGTTGATCTTTAGCTGCCCTTTGTGCACCAGGATGTTTGCAGGTTTGAGGTCACGGTGGAGGATCCCCTTCTCGTGGAGGTAGGTGCAGCCCTGGACCAGCTGCCAGGCGAAGTTAATGAACTCGTCCTAAGTGATTTTGTGTTAGAGCATGAACTTTTCGAGATCTCCGCCCTCGCAGAGCTCCAGAATAAAGTAGATGTTGTTCTAGGTCTCGCAGAAGTCGATTAGCTTCACGATGTTCGGGTGATTAGCCTCTTGCAGCACCGCGATCTCACTCTCGATCCGCTCGATCAGGTATTTCTTTCCTGGGGAAGTCTGACTCCCAAAAATCCGTTCGAGGATGGCCTTTTTGTCGATAACTTTGCAGGCGTAGGTCACATCCTCGTTAGGCAAAGGCTTGGCGATATAAGTGTAGGCAAAGTGGCCCTTGCCAAGCTACTGGAAGTAGACAGCCCACTTGCTGGACAATTTCTTTTTAGCAATCATCTTTCATCGGCCGAACGATAAACTCAATTAGAAAGTCTAATTGACTTGTGCTGGAGCCCTCGCACGCCTGACTCGGCTGAACTTAATATTCTACAATTTTTCGTTGGCCGATCGCAGGCTGGCGTTTAGCTATTTCACTCGCTTGCGGAGGTGGTTGCTCTACTACTTGCTCTTCTTGCGGATTGACTACATCTATTCTTCTCCCTTCTTGACCACGCACCGCATCTGGATCTCAAATGCGGACAGCTACTTCCTTAGTTGGAAAATCTACTAATGAGCGACGGCCAATTAAATTTTGCTGATTGAATTTTCGCCACTAAAATCTACTGAAATGTCCTTCATACTCCAAAGACCCAGCTTGTGGTCCTTGGGAAAGGAGCTGGAAGGGGACATCGGCCGTTCGCTCTCCTCTCGAAGCCTCTTGTTCTCTAAGTTGAGTTGTTTTATCAAACAGCTTTAGGTCTAGTTGCCCAACTTCGAACAAAGAACCTATTTGACGGAAAGAAGCTCAGCCTCAAGGGAGTCGATAATTTTGAGTTTGCTGGCCAGCTCAGCGGACTTATCTTCCATGGACTTCAGAGAACGTTCTTTGAATCGGACAAGGGCTCGCTCAGCCTCATCCTTTTACAGCTTAACTAACTACATCTTTGTCCTCAGTGAACGCTTCTCGTCCTCAAGCTTTTCTATCTTAGCTTAAGCCTTCTAGAGTTAGCTTTAGAGCGACTGGATCGTCTGCAGTCTCGAGTCGGACTCACACTCCTTTGACTGGGCCTGCGAAATCAGTTCTGCCAGCTATTGCGACATCAGGTTCAGTTTCGATTGCGAATGTTTTAGCTTGTTTCGTTCCAGGTTTAGCTACTGGCGGATGGTCTACTCAATTTTTCGCCTCTACGCAATGTTATCCTTAGCGATCAAACGTAGCCGCTTATCTTTCTAGTCCAACTTTGCCTTCAACTCTTCAATTTCTACGCAAAGGCTGGCCGTTCGCTCAGAGTTTATTTACATTTTACTAATTAGCTTCTTGAACCTCTATTTCAACCCCTCTTATATCAGGCGCTCCTAAATGAAAAGTTGAGGCTCCTCAGCGTCAAGGGCGTCCAGCAATTCAGAGATTTAATGCTTAAGCGCATGATGAAGCCTGAGTTCTTCCTGTAGTTGAATAAGCTTCTGTTATGAGTGCTTGTACTGAGAAAGCTCAGTGACAGTTTCCTTGAGCTTGAGAATTTGTTTATCTCGCGATTGAAGTTTGCTCTTAAAGTTCTAAAACTAAAATTAGATGGCCTTGAATTTTTGTTGCTCAAAGACTCTATCTGCTGCCTTGCTCTCTACTCTGGCTACTTCCCTGCCCAGCTATTTGCTTACTTTCAATAACTCCTATCTCCCTGACTTCAGACTCTCCACGATCTACTCCCTCATGAAATCATATTCTTGCCGCAGAACCTTCCTCAGGTGCTGCAAGTGATTCAAACACTGCTATCGATCCGATTACTACTATTCACTTTTGACTTGAGATTGTATTTGGAGAGTTGTGGGAAGCTTAGGAGAGGAGAGCAGCTGCAAGTCCTTCTGAAGAAGCTGGGCCTTAAGCACCACCTTGTCCCGTTGGAGCTGGTCCAGTTGTTGCAGGATTTGCGAGTATGAGGGTTGGCACATACTTCTAAGTATTTAGCACTATTATTATTTTTCAGCGATATACTTGATAAGGCGACAGCGCTCTTCCTTGAGCCGCACCAGCTATTTCGCTCCGTCCTCCTGGTTCAGACTGCGGCTTGCTAGAGCCTAACGTTCCTTCATCAAACTTATTATTAGTCACATCTCCAGCACCACGAATCCGCAGGTCCTGGCAGTCTACCTCAGTTACTTCTTGGGTTTATTATAGCTTATCGCTAGCTACTCGAGAGAGAGGCCTTCCCTGAGTCTCTCTCTGAACAGTTAAAGAGGCTAGGAAGCCTCGAGCCAGGTGTGGAACAAATCAACGAACTATGGCTTTTCGGGCAGGATGATTTCTTTGACCAGCCTTATGAAGTTATTATTCTCGGCCCATCGTAACAGCTTTACCACTTTTAACTTGTACACGCGAATATCCAATCTCAATCTCTGTGAAAGAGGCCTATCCTTCTGCAGGCACATTATGAACTACTCAGCCACCCTTATCATCTCTTTCTGGTCCTCACAGCTTTTCATGAATTCAGAAATGATGTCTGAGAGGGCATTGTACAGTCCCCTGGGATTCACAAGCACATACTTGTTGTCCAGATCAAGATAAGTGTTCGCTTGAAGTTAATTTTTGCAGACGGCTCTCTTGATGTGCTCGAATGAGCCCTGCTCCATCTCTAACCTGAGCCTGCTTACCGGGGTAATTCCCTTTTACAAGAGTTTTTAAACTCCTCTGAGAGCTGGACTACAAAGATCTGAAATCTTGGTAAGGATTTGTGAGTTTCTGAGTTCAGGTAGCTCAGTCCTGATGAGCTTGGGGAAGATGGAGAGGGGCTCCTTTCTGCCCAGAAAGACTATCTCTTCGGAGTTGAAGTCCCTGAAAATCTATTCAAGGAGAGGGCCAATCTTGTCCAATTTTTTGTAGAAAATAGCATTGCTTTAAAGCTCCTGAGTCAGCATCAGGTCCGTCACCTTCTTCCCGAAATTCAGGTACATCTGTCTGCTCTTTAGAAACTCCTCTCGGCCCACTGACAGCACCACTCCGAACACGTACTTTGAACGCTTGTAGCAGTTGCTCCTCAGCGATATCGGAAAGGTCATCAACATTCTCCCTGGTAGGGCAATGATTATGAGCTTGTTGCAAAGCTCGTCCTTGGGTAGGAGCATCTAATCCAAAGCCTTGAACTCATCGGACTTGAGCGAGTCCATGCAGGAGTAAAGGACTAGTTTCCCAAGAGAATCATTAAACTCTGCAATGGAAAGGTCAAGTAGTCTCATAATTGAATCAGGTTTACATAAGCTATTTGTTGTCGAAGTCCTCGTCGACTGCAGGCCTGTTCAGGTAGCAACGGATCGTATTTATCACGAAAAACGCGAACCCTAGTCCTAGCACGCACAGCATCACCACCAATACTGTCTACATTTATTAAATGCTCACCCAACTCAGGAAGGCCTTTGCTAATCCTTCCAAGGTCGACTTCCACTCCATTTTCAACTTCTCGCCGTAGCTTTTAGAAATCCGGGCTGCTGCCAAAGACTTCGCCAAAAAGTAAGTGGCCCCGATCGCAGTCAAAACTGATCTCGCCAACAAATTCCCCGACCACCTGTGGAAAAAATTTGGCTAAATGGGATTCCTTGGAGTAACAGTTCCTGCTGCATACGGCGGCATTGACCTGTAGGAAAAGTACACTGCTCACTCAATCATCATGGAAGAAATCTCCAGGGCGTCAGGCTCCATAGGATTGAGTTACGGAGCTGACACCGCCTTGTGTATAGCTCAAGTCTATCGACATGGGACCTAGGCCCAAAGAAAAAAATATCTGCCCAAGTTGTGTTCGGGTGAATTTATTGGTGCGCTGAGTATGAGCGAGCCCAACGCAGGTTCAGACGTAATGTCAATGAAGACGAAGGCAGTCAAAGAAGGAGGAGAGTGGGTGTTAAACGGGAACAAAATGTGGTGCACAAACGGACCTACTGCTCACGTATTTGTGGTTTATGCGAAAACTAGTGAAAAAAAGTTGACAGCCTTTTTAGTCGAACGTGACACCAAGGGGTTCTCAACCGCCCAGAAATTGGACAAGCTAGGAATGAGAGGGTCAGATACATGCTAGTTAATCCTTTAGAATGTACGGGTTCCAGAGGAAAATGTTCTAGGAGAGTAGGGTAAAGGGTCCTACGTGCTGATGTCAGGTCTAGACTACTAGCGACTGGTACTAGCAGCAGGCCCCTGCGGGATCATGCAGGCTGCTTTCGATTAAGCGCACAAATACTCGCAAGTGAGGGAGCAATTTGGCAAAAAGATAGGAGAATTTCAATTAATTTCGGCCAAGCTGGCAGACATGCTCATCAAGCTCCAATCTAGCAGAGCCTACCTTTATTCAGTCTCTAGGAAAGTTGATAAAGGGCAGTTATCGAACCTGGACTGTTCAGCAGTTATTTACCACGCTAGCAAGTGCGCCACTGAAGTTGCTCTGGACGCCCTACAGATCCATGGAGGAAATGGCTACACGAATGATTACCCGCTGGGGCGGCTAGTTAGGGACGCAAAGCTGTACTAGATCGGGGCAGGGACGCAGGAGATTCGGCTGTGGTTGATTGGACGGAAACTCTTTTAGTCTGAGCCAAGTGATTGACATAAAATTAATGTTCAGATATCTGCGACCTTGATTTCACCAGAGTTGATCTTTTGGACGATCGCTTTGGGGCTCACCTTGTTGACAGTGCAGCCAACCGACAGGCATGTGCCCAACACCTGCTTCACGGTGCCGGCGAAGGTCTTGGAGAGACTCTTGGGGTGAATGATTTTGGCGATCTTTTCGACCTGCTTGAAGTTGAGGTCTCCTTTGTGGGTGATATTCTTGACTCTCTTTCGGTCACGACCAATGTCACCGAGTTCCTTGATTATTAGGGCTGAACTCGTGTTCTGAATAGTTATTTCGGCAGCCTTGTTCTGGCACTTGAGCTGGATCATCACTCTGATCCCCTTGAACTAGGTCCCCACCTTCGCGATGTCTTAACCTATCTTCTTGGCGTTAAGACCCAGGGGACCCAGCTTGGGGGCGAGGGTGGCGGCGGGACCTTGTTCTCCTCCGCAGACTTTGATTTTGACTGGTAAGCACCCTACTGAATCGCACTTCGCTCAAGTCAACTTTAGGTGGCATAACAACAAATTAAGTCAACAAGGTATTATGTCAACGATTTTAAACTGCGATGAGTCTTTTCTCATCTGCTCTTTGCGACTCCTTGAAGGCTCCTTGGCACTAGTCGCCGCCCTCGCCTTCATCAAGGCCTACTTGCTTATCACCAAGGATAAGGCCCTCAACTTCAGCGCCGAGGATAAACTAATTTTCCTGCTGGAGCTAGGTCAGCTGGCAGTGCTAGGGGCGTACTACC
This sequence comes from Craspedacusta sowerbii, assembly GCA_003687565.2. NCBI lineage: Eukaryota > Metazoa > Cnidaria > Hydrozoa > Limnomedusae > Olindiidae > Craspedacusta > Craspedacusta sowerbii. The sequence continues at coordinate 79,021 of QQSS02227050.1, read as the reverse complement.
TACTTTTCTAAGAGTTCTTCCTGCTGGCGACAGTGCGCAGCTTGATGATCTGGAGCAGCATTTGCCTTTTTTAGTACATGTGCTCTAATTACTATGAGGATCCTGATACCAAAAATTATTTGTCATGGGGGTGCCTGCTCCTCAGGCTGCTCAACTTCTTGCTCTGGTTCTACGTGGCTATTGTTGACGGCACCACCATCGAGAACAAGAACTTCAACGTAGGCTACAACTGCTTGGTGATGGACTGGGTGGGCCTGAGCGCATTCTTCACATTCACGAGCTCGCTGGTTTGCTACGTCACGATGATGTACAGGTAGAAGCTTTAGTTCCTGAAAAATCAGTCTACCTAAGATGCGAGAGAGTTCTACGAAATCCAAATTAATTCTCTGCTGCTATTCGCAGTCGTAAACCTCCTCAGTCCCCTCATACTCTTCCTTTGGGACTTCTTCGCTTTCGTCAACAGCAGAGCTGAATCTGACTGCGTCGACTTCTTCTCAGGCAACTCAGTCCTCACCAGCCTGATATGTTTCGTCCTCAAGGTGGTAGGATTGCAGGGCCCTGCGTACGTAGTGTATGAATGCGTGTACAAACGGCGGGAGGGGAAGATGGTGCTGTCAATCCTCCCAGAGAACAACCTGGAGCTTCTGCTAGACAAGAGGAGTGAAGTGGCCTCCAACTCCTCAGGCTCCAGATATAGCAGCGCATGAAGCATAGCTTTTATGAATTTCCTTACTCAGTAGCTCTAAGAAACTAACGCTCACACATGCTCCCTCGAACAACTCGAGCAATTGGCAGAGCAAATCAGGATCCCTCTCGCCCTGCGCTGGCAGCTCCCAGAAGTTTAGTCGGCTTTCAAAGAAATTTAAATAAGCATTTAAAACCAGCTGAGAGTCTAACGCAAACTCGCATAGATGCAACTATAGTTCCTCAAGAAGAGGTGGTCAAAGTAACAACTGCGAGTGAGCTGGTAGGAGCGAGTAAGGGGCCTGTAGTAGGAGCAGGGACGAGTAGGCTAATCAATCGCCAGAATGCAAAGGAGAACAGAGCGCCTGTAATCTGAAATAATTTGAAAGCCTCAGTGAAATTTCAACTCACTCATCATCCCTTTTACTATCCATCATTGGCTTTACTTATTATGAAATCAGTTAGCCCGTCTGTTAATTACCCCTTCCCGCCTTCGCCAGACAGAGTCACTGTCCCCTCCCCTTACAAGCACTCCCCGCTGCACGACCTCAGGGCCAAGGCTATTCACATCAACGAACAGCTTAAACGCGAAAATGACCTCTTCAAGTTCTAGCTACGCTAGTTATAAAAGGGCACCCTCAAATAGGAAGAACAGACGTTCGTGCAAAGTCAAAAGAACTTTTCATTCAACTAGCAGGGGTATGTCAGTCCGGACATAAGCATCTAGGAACTAAGGCTGCAGAGTCCAGTCGACTCTCAATAGCACTAGCTCCACCTCCAAGAGAGAGAGGAGATCAGATAGTTTTTGGTGGGTGACAACAGGCTCAACTAACTTTAAGGGGAGTGCTAAAGACTTCGCTCAGAAAATGAGAATCTGAGAAATAATGTAAGTCAGCTGACAAAGACAGTCAAGCAGTACATCAACAGGTACAGGTCTGAGCGCTAAGAGGCCCAGCTTATCAAGCTCGAGACCAATAAGGACTTGCTCCTTGAAAATTAATAGCTCAAGTTGGCGATTCGCTAAGCTAGGATAAGGTAAGGGCTAGTTCTCAACTAGCTAGCTGTACTGAGGGCAAAGCTGTAAAAAATCGATAGAGTTCCCGACTTGAGTCAGTTGCAAAAGCAGCTACAGAGTAAGGACTGTTTTATTAAGGGCGTGCTGCACCAGAACTAGATTTTCTGGAGGAAGATGAGTGCTTACCTGCAGAAAGTTCGGGGAAGTGCCTAGACCCGCGAGGCAGAGCTGGCTCTAGGAGAACTGGTTGGGAGGATCAGCTATCTTTAATAGCAGCTAAGACTTTGAATTTGCTATGCCGGAGATAGATTATTATAATGGAGAGCCCTACGACCAAAAAGGTGGAGAGGAGCAGACTAAAGCTCCCGACTCTCAACTTCGGCCCGATTAGTCCAGTGGCCTTTAGAACCAACACATAGCGGAGGACCAGGATCTTTGACCACAAGCCTGTCCTGTTGTCCAGATTCTAGCAGATGGAGCGAGAAAGCAACTCATAGCGAGAGGACTAGAGCGTGTACGCTCACTCAGCAGTGATAGGCAACTGCAGTGACGAGTTCGATTTCAGAACCGAGCGGTTTGAGACTTAGCTTATGTTCAAGGAGCATTAAATCAAAAAAATTACAGACTAAAAAAACTTGCAGCGTAGAAAGGCAAATCTTAAGTAGAGCTTGCTGCTTGAGATACAGTGCGAACCTATTCATACCTCCCGCTCGAACACTGCGTTCTCTCGAGAACTGGAGCTTAGTTATATTCCAGTGGTACCGATGAGGAAGCGGCTGCAGAACTCATTCCAAGTGGATATGGAGCAGAGCTATACCCCTTCACAGCCTTCTCAGGCCGAGAAGCCTACTTTTTCTTAACAACCATCAACTCCAGTCTAAGTCCAGATAAAGAAAAAAGTCCTCGAATTTACTTAGGTGCTTCAACACACTTTAAGTTCGCCTACTATCCAGTGTGGTCTTAATCTCTAATCAACAGATCTCCTCTCCCTCAATGTGTCAAGTCCAACTTTGACTCACTGCCTGCAGCCGACCCTGACATGTGCGCCTCTTAAGCGTTGTAGAGCCTAAGGCCAGTCTCAAACGAGGACCAATGTTATGCGCAGAGTGGGCCAGGTCCAGCTCATGATTGAGCCAAACTAACACCCAAGTCCGAAAGTAATCTAGCTTGAAAACAAGCTATAAGCTTTAAGTTTGCAACTAAGCAACTAGCTATCTGTCAACAACCTCCTCCTCACAAGGGACAAAGAGTGCACCATTGCTAATCCTCCTCTTCCTCCGGCAAAAAAGGTTCGTTCCAAGACTAAATCGACCCCCGCTCCGAAAAAAAGCCTTATGGACGCGGCGGTAGGGACGCTTCCAGAGTTCAAATTGGCGTTTTATCTGATAGCAATTCTGACGACACTCTACAGACTTTTTGCAAGGAAGCGGATCCAGTTGTGAATGAGATAAATGATCATCTGTAATCCTTGGAGAGCTTCTCTTTGCGGCGGAAGTTGAACTCAGGCTTATGCTCCTCCCAACCCAGCCTCTGCAGCTACACCTCCACTTTGTTTTATAGTGCCAGCAGGGGGCTGCGCATCGTCATTCGCTTTCTGTAGTAATTTTTGAACAGTCGGTTGCCGAGGATCTTGCCGTTCTTTAATCTGAGCTCTCCCAATTCGTTTACTTCCATCGACTACCTCTTGGCTTTGAGGTAATCAAGAAAGTCGGCCTAGCCTGACTAGCCTGACTAGCCGGACTAGCCAGTGATGTGATTGATGAGAGGAGCAAAGTCGTAGAGGTGCTTGAAGTCGATAGCGAGAGTCTCTTCGGACATTCTGAAATGCTGCTTGTCGTTTATGTGATGGCTAATCGACTAATAATCTTAGAAGATCTGCTAGCAGGAAGGACAGCAAAATTTATTCCTGATAAGCAAGTTTAACTCTTTGACTAGTCTGCTTGTATCTTTGCAGCAGTCCTTAAATGGCACTACGAAGCCATGCTTTTACTCCAGGTGCTCCAGCTATGGACTCTGCTTCTAGTTGCAGAACGGGCAGTCCTCGAACTCTTATCGGTCGCTCTTCAAGTTTGGAATTATTCCCTTCTTCCGCCTCTCATGATGCTTCTTAGAACTCAGGTGTTGCTCGAGTGTCATTTTTGATTGATATACCTTCCCACAGATCTAGCACCCAAATTGCGCGGTCGACTGAGTGGTGCTGTGCGTGTTAACGACTGATGAGTGCGTTACGAGCGTCGAACTGCAGGGGAGTGAGTGGCGGCAAGTCGAGGACCCTACGGTCGATGTTGTAACGGTGAAGGTCGAGATGGTAGTGAGCCTTGTGGGCAGTGTCGTGGTCGAAGGAGAGGTTGCAACAAAGACAGCTGTAGGCGGACATAATGCTTTAACAAATAAAGATCTATGATAATATCACTCAAACCTGCACAAAGCTGATCTTATAGTCCTAGGAACCTATTCGCCGCCGGGTTGGGGTCTCCGGAAAAATCAGCTGCTCCCACTAACTGCTCGACTCGCTCACACCTTATGACCCTTACTCCGTTTACAGCAGCTCCCCCAGACTCTCCGCTTACCGCGTTCCCAATGAGCTGAGGGTTTCGAGTCTGAGTCGGCCGATGCGTGAGAGGAGTCTGCTGGAAAGTTTAGGGGCGGGGTTGGCAGAGAGCTTACTGTAAATTTGAAAGGCCACTTACCTGAAACTTAATATAACTCTTTCCAATAATAAATTTTCTTAATCTACTTGCATAAGCCGCCAGTTTAGCCACTACCACTTCTCCTACACTGTCCGCCCCTAAAAACTCTGTCTCAGTCCTCTCCGCACTCCCTCCAAAACTGAATTCAATTTGTTTCGAGGGATAAGCAGCATGAATTTTGGAGATGTGGTAGCGATAAGCTAGACGACTGACGAATATGGAAGTATGACACAAGCACATTGAGTGAGTCTGATGCATTTATAGTGCTGTAGTTCTGATTGAGGGCCGAATGACAGCACTAAATTTTTAGGAAAGCTCTTGCTGAGTTTAGAAAAGTCAGATTAGTGGCAAATAACAACACCTGGCCTCTCCTTAAGCCTTTCCTCTGAAATCAGCAATGTATCCCTAGCCTTTTCCTCTGAGGAGGACTCTTGCTAGACGAAGGGTGCTGGAGGTTCGGACGCAGGAGTGGGTCGGAAAATGCAGCAGCAGCCTCCCTAGCTGTTTCTAGTCCGACTCTGGACTTTGAGGGGAGATTGATGCTTTTCATAGTGTTCCATAATATAATGTTAAACGTGTGGACATGATTAATAAACAGTTCCAGGATTTGGTGAGCAGGGCCTTCAAGGGCAACACTCTCTCCGAGAGGGAGTTTTGGGAGGAACTTGAGGATCGTAAAAACCTTTAATTCTTCGCCAAAAAGATTATATAATCCATACGTGGACACAACACGCGCTCAAAGTTCAGCCTGGAGGTGCTAAACACGACGCTAAGCATACTGGTGCTCAACCTAAATGCCCGCGGCTCCATGGAAAATCTCAAGCAGGGCTTTGAACTCAACCTCTTCGACCTCCTCAGTTAAAAGTCCTAGAGCTCTCCTAATAGTTAATGGATCTTCAAAATTTTTTGTGAGGCCGAGGACCACAACTACTTCAACTAGCTGCTTCTCAGGATTGTGGGCCTTGACAAGACCAACATCACCGACTCCCTCATTCGCACTGGCGTCTACACTAAGAACTGCCGTGTTTGTGAGCAGGACGAAATCCTGTCAGTACTAGACACAGGCCCTCAGGTGCTGATGAACAGCTAGATGAGTTTTGGAATAATAAAATTGCGGCATTTTCTGAACACGAAGTTTTGGGCCCTTGAATAGTCGAGCATTAACGACCTGACGATAGTAATTTCCGACCTAATTAAAGTCTACTAGGCTCACTAGGACATAGTCATTCCAGTGCTCTTCCAAATTCTCTGGGTTATCAAATACCTGCTCAGGACATCCTGCCTGCCGCCCCGGAAAAAACTCAAGGAACTCCTCTGCCTTTTGGACGTGGTGCGCAGACTGCCCGGCTGTCTAGGGAAGATGGGGGATTAGATCCTCCACTTGCTGCTAAACTAGATGAAGCTGGCGGGGTACGCTTTCCGGCAGTCGATAATTTCGAACCTACATAAACTTAAAATACAGAGTATTAAGGAGGTTGTAAGACAAATTTACATGATTTCCTGTGGGGAATGTGAGGATCAGGAATTTAAGAGCTCTGAACTCCAAGATGAAAAAACAAACCACTTCATCCGCCTCATGATGTGCGTCAACATGGTCTCCATCAAGCAGCGCCAGACCACCGACCGGCTCTCCAAACTGGCCTCGTTAAGCATAAAGGATATCTTCGAGATATACAGGAAACTGGTTTAGATTTTGGACAAGATCATCGTGCTGGACAGCTGCTAGGACATCACCAGGACGTACGAGAAGGCCATCCGAGAGATCCTGTCGATCATCGATAAGGTGAGCGAGTAGGTAGTCGAGATCCCCTAAAACTTTTACGATTAGATTAGTAACAACCTTGCGGGCAGCATGTTCAGGTATCCCAAGCCCATAGTTATTCCTATCATACCCAACACTAGGGAGCTCAGCACTAACGCACCCTAATTCACCAAGGCCATCGAGGAAATTTATTCCAAACTGCTAGGCGACAAGTCCTGGTATGAGCCTGCAGACTTCCTGGTCACGGGGGACACAATCGAGGTCAATAGACTCATCAAGGCGATCAATCAGATTTCGATGAGAACCTCGCAAAAGAGCGTAAGAATTTACTTCATCCCCAGAGGCCAGTATAACCTGCTGGGCAAGTTCATAGCAAGCTTGGACCCTGTGTATGCCCAGCAGATTTATCTAATATTTTCAAGAGAAATTTACATCCCCAAGTCAGTTTTGACAAAGAGGTCGATTTAGGGTAGCTACCTGATGAAGCTCAAACATTAGCTCCTCGACAATTACATATCTCATGCGACCAACTAATTCGATCTTTTCTGCACTCCCTTTTGGATCAATTCCAAAGACAAGGAAGTTTTCTATTTCTTCCATTATTGCCAGATCTACCCTGCAAAAATATTGGGCTTTCCAATGATGGGCCTCTAGAAGGAGTGGCCTCAGCTGTTTATGGACAATTTCAAGCCTGTCTCATTTTAGGTTTAAATCGAAATTAGAACCTGTGGGCTGGATGGTACCATGGGCAAGCTGTAGCGCATTCAGCTCTATGTAATCGACATAAGGATTGCAAGACTTCCACTGCCCTTCTGGCTAGGCAACCCTCCTTAAATAAACAGCAAGTTTTTCTAAGTGAGCATTCTCCCATTTGATAACTTTGATGTGGCCATCACAGGGCTCAAGAAACTTGCAAAATATCGTAAATATGACTCAAGTGAAGTTTTGGAAGCTTTCAAAGGACTGTGGATAAAACTGCGTGGATGCGAGATGCGAGTAAAAGGACTGAATTACGCTTTGAGCATAAACTATGACGGAGAGCAGATGATGAACGCAAACTAGGTATAGTTCGGAGTAGGAGAATGGTCAAAGACCAGCCTGATGAGCTTCGTGCCGATGGGTTGATGAATAATAAGGATATAATGTAGAGTCGGCGACGAGTTCCGTCGTTTTTGCGAAATCTCCACAAGCTTCTCGAAGATTAGAAAAATGCTTCAATTATTTCTTGGAATGCCCTCGGGGACAGCTTCCACATCAAAAACATCCAGAAGTTTTCCGAATAAATTTTACCTGAATACTTCAAACACAAAAACTTCAGCTCCTTCATTCGTCAGCTAAACATGTACGACTTCCACAAGATCAAGTCCGACGAGGATTAGGACTACGTCACCTTCCACAACAAACTTTTCAAGAAGCACAAGCGCTAGCTTATGGCCAATATCTAACGCAAAGAAGTCAATAAGCACCGAAATAAAGTTCAAGAGGATTCGCCTGAGCCTAACTTTGACAATAACATTGTACGGCAGCTGCAGACCATAAGTTCCAACCAGACCAAATTCGAACTGAAGTTCGAGCAGGTGCTGGGCGAGCTAGAGTAATTCAACAGCGTGTGCAAAGGACTGTAGTAGAGCATCGTGCTGAAGAGCCGGTAGATGGATCAGAAGCTGTAACTGCTGGAAAAGATTGTACATAGCGTTTTCGGAGAAGACCTGGAGCTCAAATGAAGAGTCTGGATAAAATAGTCATTTTTATTTTATGTCAAAAAAAAACACATTTACCAGGAGGCCGTCCCTCTTCCAGCTGCTCTCCTATTGCGTCCTCCTCCTCACTCTCCTCGCTCTCCACTGTCTGCTGGTCCCGGCCTTGGACTAAGCTTGGAGGGTGCCATTACATGTGCTTGGTGGGATTCTAGTAGCGTTTCTGGTGGCTGCTGCGGCAATCACTTCAGCATCTGATCCGGGTTACAAATAGGGCCAAGGGTAGAATAAAAACTTTTACTGCGATTAATGCAAGATAGCAGTTAGTATTTCCTGCAAACACTGCAAAGTTTGTTAGCAGTGCGTGCAAGGGTTCGACCACCACTGCAAATGGATCAACAATTGCATAGGCCACTCCAACTATTCCAGCTTCCTCGCCATGATTGTGGCATCTTGGCTCTACCTGACTCTATACTTGATCTGCATAGTTCTTTCGATCGTGCAGTCACAGAGGAGGATAGGGGGAGGGTTGATCTTTAGCTGGATTTGGAGTGTGACAGTTGTGGTGCTGTTTATGCTCAACATCTGGCTGATCCTATTCCACGTCTGGATTAGTATCAAAGGAATAACCACCTACGAATATATGCAATTCTAAAAGATAGCAAGACAATCTAAAAAGGAAAGGAGGGTGGCTCCTGGCGAGATATCTTCAGCTTAGCTGAACTGAGTTATTAATCAGCGCACCTTGTATTATTGCTCCTTCCCTGCCTTTAGCTCCTCCTCGAATTCCTTCCGCATTAAATACTTCTGCACCTTTCCAGTCACTGTGGTCGGCAAGTCCTCTGCGAACTTTACGTACTTCGGAATCTTGTAATTGGCTATCTTCCCGAACAGGAAATCGTTTACTTGCTTTTTATCCAGGTTGAAGCCTTTTCGAAGTTTGATGTAAGCGACTACCTCCTCGCCCATCCGCTAGTCCTTGACACCGATGACCTGTGCGTCTTCAACCTCCTTCATCTCGCGCAGCTTGTCCTCGATCTCCTTGGGGTAGACGTTCTCACCTCCTCGGATTATCATGTCCTTGATCCTGCCCACAATAGTCAGATATCCGTCTTTATCAAGTGAGCAGAGGTCACCTGTCTTCATCCACCCCTCCTAAATGCTCTCTTTGGTTTTTATATCATCTTTCCAGTAGCCGAGCATCACAGAATACCCTCGCACCCAGAGCTCGCCTGGGGTGTTCAAGGCCACCGTGCTTTTGTTTTCGTCAACTATCTTGGCCTCGATGCCAGGGAGGATCCTGCCAACGGTCTGAGTTTTCTGAATGAAGGAGTCTTAGGGGGCAGTCTGGAAGGAGATCGGGGAGGTCTAGGTCATACCGTAGCAGATAGTAAAATCATGGAGCTTGAGCTTGTTGTAGACATTTTTCATGAGGATTTATGGACAAAGAGACCCAGCCATTACGCCAGTACGCAGCTGCAGCTTGTACTCCTTCTGCTAGATTTACTTCAGATAATCGATGAACATTGTCGGCACTCCATACATCGACGTGCACTTGTATTTCTAGCTGGCTTACAGGGCTTTCTTCGCGTTGAAGCCCTTGCAGGGGTAAGTCACAGTCATTCCCCGGGTTATTGCAGCAAGATTCCCCATCACCATCCCAAAACAGTGGTAAAGCGGGACTGAAATGCAAATGTTGTCGTGCTAGTTGTACTTGGTCCTCTGGCCGAGTATGTATCCGTTATTAACGATGTTGTTGTGGGAGAGAGTAGCTCCTTTGGGCTTGCCAGTAGTGCCGCTGGTAAATTGAATATTGGTGGGGGCATTGGGGTCAACCTTGAGAATGATGTCCTAAACCTAGGAAAGCCATTTGGATTAGGGGTGGAGGAGGTCTGCGAAATTGAGCATTTTGCCTTGGCGGCACTAAGGATCTAGACTGAACACATACTTCATTTAGAGGCCTTAGCGAGGATTTAGTCTCGTCTCACTCAGCACTTAGGGGAAGAGCGGCTCTACCAAGTCTTTTAGATAGTTGTGCTTGTGGTAGATGTGATCGGTCATCAGCACTGACACTCCCACCTGCTTCAGACAGTACAGCAGCTCCTCCTTCTGGTACGCTGGGTTTATGTTTACCAAGATCGTATTACTCATTGCGCATGCCAATTGCATCACTAGCCATTAGGCTGTGTTGTAAGAAAGAACGCCTATTCGATCATAGTCCTGGAGCCCTAATTGGCGCATGAAAGCAGCTACCCTCTTGGCCTTGTCGTACACCTCACTGTAGGTCAGAGACAGATCTTGGTGATAAGAGTTGATAAGAGTCTTGTGCGGGTGAAGAGAAGTGACCCTGGCGAACATCTGCGCAGTATTTTCGCCAATGAGAGCAACGGACGGGCCCTTAGCATAGGCAGTGAATTGCTTTCCAATTCTAAATATCATAATGGATCAGTTTTTTCTAGAGAATGACGGGGAGGACTGCGACAAACAGCTGGAAATCGAGGCCTCCATCCAAAAGAATTTCATCAGGAAGGTTCTTCTTATCGTCCTTGCTCAGCTTCTCTTCTCTTTCTTTTTCGCTCTTTTCTTTATCTACAGTCCGGGATTGCTGCGCTGGCAGCTCACCCACACCCTATTCTTCTACATCTGCATGATCGGCACAGTCGTTGTGCAAATCGTGCTCTTTTGCTGTGATTACACGAGGAAGGTCCCTCACAACTACATAATGCTGGCAATTTTTACCTTCTGCGAGTCTTACGTGCTGAGCTTCATAGTTAGCAGCTACTATGTTTCATTCGGATCGGGTATAATCTTGGCTGCGCTGGGACTGACGGTGGTATTGGTCTTAATTCTATTTTTCATAGCTCAATCATAGTCAATCGACATTACTGGGCAAGGGGCTTATCTGTCTATGGCGGGGATGGGACTCGTTTTCCTGGGACTGTTGAGCTTTTTTTGGTCAGGACTGCAGCTTTTGGTCTCAGTTATATCGATTGTGCTATTCGGATTATTCCTGGTTTACGACATCCAGCTGCTCATGGGCAAGAAGAGCAACAAGTACGAGACCGATGAGTACGTTGCAGCAGCAGTCATGATCTACACTGATGTGGTTATGCTCTTTATGGAGCTGCTTCAGCTACTTGGACAACTCAATTCAAACAACTAGTGATACAACCACATTATAATAATGAAATTGATATCAACCCTGCTTGCAGTCATCGCCCTTGTAAACTCCCAGGCCTGCACTGAGCCCCTCGAGGTCCAGTGTGCCGACTCCATTGTCGCCGCGCTCAAGCCCTGTGTGGAGGCAGCTCGCGAAAAGGGTTCGGATCAAAATGTTGACATTGACTGCCTAAGGTACGCAAATAGCATGCGGCCAGTGTGCTGGCCTTGCATTTGCAAGGTGGCTAAGGACAACAACGTAGCAGTAATCGGGTGTCCCAAAGGATAGGTTCAATGATTATTAATTTGATGTTGGAAGATAGTTTATAGGCCAAGCAGGCTTATCTGCGTGACAATATTTTAGACCAGGGCTACGAGAGCGAGGCCTTTTGCAACTTCATGAGTCTGCGCAAGGACAACTGGGAGGACCTTTCCCTGTGGACGCCTGACGAGCTGGTCGCTATTGTACAGTAGTTCATTGCACTGCAGCAAGGAGTTCAAGGAGAGACGGCAGATGTGGGTTTAATCGAACAGCAAGAATCGCCTGCAAAAGAGCCGATTATCGAATATTCTCGCTACAAACTTCAATAATAACCTTTTTCCAAAACAGTGAAGACTTTGAGGACGAGCTCCTAACCCGCGGCCAAGAGGGTTGTAGTTGAGGACTTGGAACTCAGATCCTACGGGGGTTATTTTTTTGGAATCCGGGCTGTTAAGGAGGCCACCTACAGGTTGAAAGTTCCTGACCTCAAGCTAACGCTGGAAAGACGTTAATCCGACATTCAGTGGCTGAGGAAGGCGATCGCTATTTCAAATCCTCACTTAATAATCCCTCCCCTAAAAAGCTACAAGTTTAAGCCGGAAGACGAGTAAAAATAGAAGCGAAAAGCCATCCTAAACACATTCTTTTACTAATTTTGCAACAGGCCCTAACTGTCAAGCTCAAAGGCTTTCAAGGTTTTTTTGGAATCAGATCAGGCTAAATTCCAACTGGATAAAGATGCGCTCCTGTCCAAAAAAGTCACCAAAAAAGTAGAGAACGTTTAGTTTCCCGAGGGAGAAACAATCACAGCTTTGTCTAAAAAACTACTCGAATTCATCACATAATTTTTAAACCTCTCTGATCGCAACCATAGTTTACTCACCTAAGTCAAGAGAGGGATCAGGCAGGTCGCAGAAGACCTGAAGCGAGTCTCGACCTCTATGAAAGTGCTCTCTAAGCACTTCAAACTCCTACAGGAAAATTTCGGAGGGTTCAACAAAAAATTTGAGTAATTCAAGATTTAGTTGCCTGAAAATTTTTTCAAATAAATGAGCGAGCTAAGCAATGATTGGGCTAACTCTCAACTTGCCAAAGCCAGTGTCCTCTCAAAGTTTGAACTTATTTTCAAGTATATCCGGCATTAGTATAGGAGTATTCAGGAAGTGGTGGTGCGGAGGGCCTAGGCCTAAGACTTTTACCTTAACTACCGAAGCAAGCTCTTTGCAAAGAAGTAAAGGATTTTCAATAGCAAATTGATTGAGGATTGGGAAATCAATAAGCAATAGAGAGAGCGCCTGCTTTCATAGCACCCTGATATACTTGAGAACCGCAAGTTGGCCTTCGAGCACATGTGCTTCAAGGACACTCGCCTCATGGAACAGATACGCGACTGGCTGGGTTTGATGACCCACCAAACCATGCTCGAGTGCAGAGGAGTGTGGGTGAGGGGTATCGGCCGACTCAGAAGGGAGATGATAGGAGTGTCGGACAGCATGCTCATGGAGCTTCACCAGGAGAAGTAGATTTTCACTTTGGCCAAGCAGCTGTCTGTTTAGAGTTGAGATGATAATGAATAAGGTTTCATAGCATGAATTATTTAAGCCTCTCTAGAAATTCGCTTGGGCTCTTGAGCCTCGCCAGCTCGACCTCGACTTGATGCCAACTATTTCCCGCTTTCAACAGGATTGCCGGCGTTACTGACGGCAGATTGGCTTCGCTCTATTAGTGGACATGGCATTTGAACAGTTGGAAGCCCAGCGCTGTTAGTTAGGGCTCTATTGAGGCCAGGTAGTGCTCGGCCTGAGCACAAGCATGACAGGAGTCGTTGTAGATGAGGATGAGTGCCTGAGTAAGAGATATGAATTTAGAAGGGACTATGTACTTTAGCCTGGGCCCAATAGCTTTGCTTTAAAAAAACTAGCCCTGCTAAGCTCCTAAAAATTAGGTTAGTCTTTGACTGTTGAAAGGAGGCTACAGGCTGTTCCTTTTTAGGATCATCTTAGAGTCTGCCTCAGACTGAAGCAGCTTTCTCCTTACTCTCAGCTCGTTCTTGAAAAGACGGCAGGCGACTTAGCCGTTCGGGATCCCCATGAGTGTGTTGCGGAAGGTAGAATGAGTTGTGAAGATGGTGACGAGCTTGGAGCGAGCCTTGAAAGTCTGCTGAATCTCCTTTAGGATGGAGTCCTGCAACTTTGTTGAATTTCTTTGAAAAGAGAAGGCGAGAAATTAGTTCAATTTAAGTTTACCAAGCAACTCTAACATCCTCCCTAAAGAATTTTCGTCGTAGCATTGGTATGCGTTTATGCTTGACTCGTTCCATAGCGACTCTAGGCTGCTCTCATTCAGAGCTATTCTCCTGCAACTGAATTATCTGCCTGCTGCCAATAAATTGCTGGTGAACCCATTCCAAGGAGAAGAGGGCTCAAGGGCAAAGCAGGTTCCTATTGAAGGGAGAGCGAGTTCGAGCTGGTCGAGCTTAATGCCCTGAGGGAGTTCGAAGTAGGTGGATTTGGCGCTGCAGTCTCGTTCGGCCATATTTTAGAATGTTTTCTTTAGAGCCTAGATTTGGGGTCGTCTCGAGTTATTGAAATTATCGAATGGTATCAGCGGGAGGTTGTCCTCGACGAACGAGCTAGGCGGCAGCAGGGCCACCACCAGCCTCTCGTCATGCCCAAGCGCCAACAGTGAACGTGTCAGGGCAGTAGTATCCACTGGCCGCACCGGGGCGCAGTCGTCGAGCAGGGGGGGCAGCAGCAGCAGAGGCAGTGATTTATAAAGATAGCTAGCAAACATTAATTTTCGTTTGAATTTAAATGGAAAAACTCATTCCCAACTTCGACTTTGCCTGCGAGGAGTCGCTATCCGAACCTGTGGAAGTCGACATACACCCCAATGCTGAGCCGCTCCTCGATTGTCTGCGCGAGCAGCGTCTACTCCCTGCAGTCTCGCTGTGGGTTAATAAAGTAAAAGGATAGATATTCGAGATCGAAGTGCTCCGGCGGCGTAAGTAGTAGCTGCGGCGGATTTCATAGCAAGGGTGGTTGGAGGGAGCGGTAGGAGACCTTTTGATGGTGTAGTTCAGCAGGTAGAGTTACTTGTAGCAGGAAGATTTATCTTATAAACAGAAGCTTTAGGTGGATTTGGTTAAGATTAAAAAGAACTTTATTGCAGAGCTGTAGCCTGAGCTCAAATACGCCTTGCTCTGTCTCATAGCCCTACTCACCCAACGTCTGGCCAGCCACTTCATGCTCTCCGCCAAACCCAAATTCCACTATTTTCACTCTGTCTTCTTCCTCCTTCTCGGATAAATGAATTCCGATGACACTATTGAGAATTATGTGAATAGGTTCTTCAAACCAGAATGGCAAGATTTCGCCTCGGTGCAGAGGATGCCTCCTTTCATAAAGCCACGAGTGAAGCTGAACGACCGAGACGTCGACGTCATCAGCAGGGCCAAAAACATACTTAAATAGGCGAGGGACCGGCTCTAGCCGCGCAGAGAGCGATAGAAAGACCGTAAAAAGTGTATTTAAGGGCATAAGCGGTCAATCCAGTAGAATTCTTTCAGGAACAACCTGGAGAACTCGTTGAGGATGGCCAATCTGGACACATCTCTGCGGCCGAACATCCAGTAGCGGTTTAAGAAATGACTAACAATTCGTTATTCAGAAGATCGAGCTAGCTTTGCTTGAAACTTTCGGCCAAAGTTCAGAGCATTATTTAGCCACTGGTCCTGTGATGGCGGAACCCTTCAATTCTCCTTTAGGATTGGCAATAACTGCTGCATTGTCTTAGCAGTAAAGGAACATTCCCTCTCTCCTTCTCCAAGCCTTTCTCTGCCGAATGATGATCGCCTGAAGGACCTTCTTTCTCAGCTTCTGTGAGCCCTTCTTCACTGACACGATAATCATATCGCCGAGCGACCCGGAAGGGAGTTTGCTAAGCTTGCCCTTGAGGCCCATGACGGCAATGGTGTAGACGTTTTTGGCTCCAGAGTTGTCAGCGCAGTTGAGTACAGCTCCAACGGGAAGACCCAGAGTGACTCTAAGTTTGACACCGACCCGTCCTCCTTTCTTAGCAGCTTTGGACATAAAATTACTATTTCAACAATCATCTTTTTGAAGATCCTTTTTGCTCGCTCTCAGGAAACTCTGCAGAAAGCTGATCTACTGGTTGGTCTGGCCCGCACGGCTCTATATCAGGTGTCCCAGCCACCCCTGCGCCGTCCTGCTATCCTTGATCTCGATGCGCAGCTACTCTTACCTCCCGTCCTCTCTGAGGGCGATGTTGAGGATATTTTATTCGACAGAGTCGAGCGAGGAGCGCAGGTACTTGTGCTTGACGACTTTATAGTAGCGGATCGTATTATCATTAGAGACGGGTAGAGCGAGTAGAAACATGAGGGGATCTTTGATGAGATAGCAATCAAATTTTTTGGACTAGTTAAAAAGCTTGCAGTGCAGTAGTTACCGCTAAGGGAAGTTGTAGCTCTTGCCCTGGTCGATCTTGCAAGTCCAGTTCGAAAGTCGTTTTGTGTACATGAAGGTCAGATCCAGCTATCCTTCAGGCATCATCCCTCTTATGTTGAAATAGAGGTTTTGGATCGTAAGGAAGATTAGTATCTCCTTCCTTATTTACTCCTGCCAGTTCTCAGGTTAGCGTTCCTCCAACTTCAGACTCTTGTTTTTGGGCTTGGCGAGAAAATAGAGTTGCGGGGAGAGGAGGGAGGGCTCCTTGAGACGGTTATTGGCCTTGAAGTGCTCCTGCTCGAAGGTTGCCACCAAGTAGGTCCACCGCTTCTCAAAAGCCGGGTCTACAAACTTTTAAAACCTCTATAATGCTTTAAGGTATATCAAGCGCAGCAGACTGCTCTCCTCCTTGCTATGGGCGAACCCAGAGCCCAGTTTCAGCGTTAGCCACGCCAACTTCCTCACTGTGTTCACCATGAAGCTTTAGCAGTCGAGCAGCTTTTGCAGACAGGTTTTGAGGAGGTAGCGAAGTGACGGCTAATTGGCGGAGTGGACCCAGTTGAGCACATCTTGCTAACAGGTGAGCAGCCCGCAGAGCCTGAGAGTGGAATTGCTGATATTTTTGTTCTGCAAGAAAGATATGATAAGACTTAGTGTAAGATTGAGAGTCGGCTCATCATCTGAGTTCAAAAATTAGATGATTTGCTTCCTAATTGGGTTAGCAGTCCGGTCTGCCAGAAGGCCTAGCTCCAGATCTGCCTTCATCTTACCCATAACTGACAGTGCACTCGAGTCCAATTAAATATTTGTCCGCGACAGAGAGTCGAACCCCGTTAATCTCGTGAGAAGTGCAAGTTGAGCCTGGAATTACTACTCGGCTTTGAGTTCACCAAGATCGACCGGCTCGAATTTCTCATCAAAAAAAGTCAAGCAGATCTTCCTTTTTTGAGCAGTGAATTTATTCCAAAATTTTTAGAAGCACTTGCTCTCTACTTCTCCTTGGAGAAGATTCGTTGACCGCTACTCATTGAGCTCGAGACTCATCATCATCATGCACAGACTTTCGGTCAGCAGCTTCTAGTTGAAGTGCTGCAGCAATTGCACGATAAGGTAGCCTGCGAGGGCGAAGGAGACAGTCTTTGAGATGAAGACACTCTCCAGCAGGGGGTGAAAGATTCTGGCCAGGAGGAAGTTCTTGAAATATAGCTAAGTTACCGGCAGGCTGATCTCAATAAGGTCATTGACCACATAGATAAAATCCACCATGTCGTCCAGTAGCATCTTGACTGCGCTCTCCTTCTCCGCGACCTGTAGTGACTTGCCTCCTTGCTTCCAACGCTCCCAAACTTTTGAGCAGTATTCATCCAGGAAGTGCAGGAAAGGCAAGGATTAAAAGTAGCGTTGCAGGTTGGGCTGAGGAACTGGTAAGGGAGGGACTTCTGATGAGAGTCATGAGGATGTTGAGCACGGAGGTGCGAATCATGTTGTCTTTGTAGCAATGGTAATGAAAGACTCTTTCAAGCATTTTGAACTAAGGGAAGATGGGATTAAAAAGCAAGTAGATGTTCTACGGGGTGACGCGCTGAGACAGCGACTTCAGGAAGGAGACGTGATTGTCTGTTAGCTATTCGTCCTCTCCTGCCTTGAATTAGATCGCCTCATTTAGGGCAGAGTGCGAAAGCACATAAGTCAGCTTCAGATGTGCCCTGATGTTTATGACCAGCATCGATAGGATTTGCAAGAAGGCTAAATCAACCTCTCGATTTTGGTATTTTTTGCGGATGGCTTGGAAGCAGGCCAGTGCATTGACTTCACAAAAGGAGCTTGTTAAAAAATAACTCAAAGAAAGGTAGTTGATTTTTCTAACCTGAGACAAGGAGCTCAATGTATTTTTTGAGAGTGAGGGCAATGTGGGAAGCAGGACAGTGGGGCACCTAGAGAGGCTAGGCGAGCTGCCTGAGCTTTTCCTGCTCAAGCTGGAAGAGTTGGGCCTAATTGAACATGAGTTGCGAACCTTAATTAATATGAAAAAATTAGATAACTACATACTTACAAATTAGATCGGCGAGGGGCAGTCAGGCAAGGTCTACATCGGCGAGGACACCAACACCAAGGAGCTCGTCGCCATCAAGCAGATCAGCAGGGCCAAGCTCCACGGTCACTTCTTCAAGCTATTCGAAGACCAAATCAAAATCTACAAGACGTGCGCCAACAATCGCATCCTCATCCTGAAAGATATCCTGAAAAGTACAAATAACATCTACTTAGTCACGGAGTATTGCTAAGGCGGAGACTTATCCTCATACTTAAAGCGTTTAACACGCATTCCCGAATAGCAGGCCCGAACCTTTTTCCTGCAGATCTTGGAAGGATTTGTTACCTTGCGAGAGAACAACGTCCTCCACCGCGATCTTAAATTGGCTAATATTTTCCTTAAGAACGGACAAATTAAAATTGCTGATTTCGGCTTCTCCAAAATGATGATCAAGAAGGAGGATAAGGCACATACTATCTTGGGCTCGCCCTTGAATATGGCACCTGAGATACTGCGAGAAGAGGAGTATGACAGTCGAGCCGACGTGTACTCGCTAGGAGTGTGCTACTACCAGATGATATTCGGGGATTATCCATTCAACGCGGGTTCGATAAAGGAGCTGCTGAAGAAGATAATGGGAGAACGGCCGCGGACAGACACAGTTCTAATATCGGAGTAGGTGTAATTGCTTTTGCTCCGGATGCTCGAGCCTGACCCGGCAAAAAGAATAACATTTGAAGAGCTGTTTAAGCTCCTTCAGCATTGATTCTATATCTACACTCCATGAATAAGTACGAAATAGTCAGAGTTATTGACGAGGGGGCATATGGGATCGTCCTCAAAGGCCGCCACAAGGACAACGGCACTCTAGGTCACCTTCCTCATTAGTCGCCATCAAAAAATTCAAGGAGACTGAAGACGATTAAAACATTCGCAAAAATATACAACGTTAAGTGAGGATGCTCAGACTACTGAAGAGCGAGTACGTGGTTGAGTTGAAATAGGCGTTCAAACGTAAAGGTCGGATCTACCTTGTGTTCTAACATCTGGACAAGAACCTGCTAAACTTGCTGGAGTAGAACTCGAACGGCCTTGAAGTACATAAATGACCAGCCTGAACTTATTCGCAACATTATTTATCAACTCGTCAAATCACTCAGCTTCCTCCACTATAACAACATTGTTCATAGGGACATCAAGCCCTAAAACATACTCCTTTCTAATACCAATCAACTCAAGCTTTGCGATTTCGGATTTGCTCGCCCTCTTCCTACTGATGACGAGAAACTCACCGACTATGTGGCCACCCGCTGGTATCGTCCTCCAGAGCTCCTTGTATGCGAACGATATGGTACGCCAATTGATATCTGGGCCGTCGGCTGCATTATGGGATAATTAATCGACGGACAGGCGCTTTTCCCCGGGTAAGACTACCTGGACCAGCTGTACCTGATTCAGAAGACGATAGGCCCACTGACGACCGAGCAGCGTGAGTTATTCTTAAAGAACCCTCGATTCCTCGGCCAGACGGTCCCTGAGACTGAAATTAGACAGCTTTAGACTTTAGAGCGGAGATATCTAGGCAAGCTATCCAAGAACGCTCTTAACTTTATGAAGGCCTGCCTCAAGATGAATCCCAAGGTCCGCCTCACTGCCGACTAAGCTCTCCACCACCCCTACTTGGAGGACTTGAGCTCCCAAGACATCAAGCGCAACGTCAAGGAAAGGAGAGCAGGCTAGGACCTGCGCAAATAATAATTCGTGCGCAAAGAGCAAGTAGTGTCAGACTCCAAGATCCCCCAGAACACGATGTACACAGTCTATAATTCCAAGGGCATCGAGCGGACAGGCGAGCGGATTTAAATCAAAATTAAGCCCAAAGGGCCTCACCGCATAGTTCCGCCCACCAAGTTCCAGCAGCGCTAGAAAGAAATCCCTATGAAGACTGTCTATCCTAGTGCTTAAAAGTTGTCGATTCCGTTGGCAAGATCAGAGTAAAAGAAGGGGTCGGTGCAGAACCAGCTGCCGAACATAGGCTCTCGGAAAGGCGCCAGGTAGTTTGAGCTGATGGTAGGGAAGGCGGGCAGCAGATAGCAGATCATCGGAGATAACAACATAAACCTAATTTACAACACTAACAACTTCAACTATGTGATGCACCAGCGTGGGCGCAAAAAATGACTTTTCAACAGTCCTCCTCAATCACGATGACCCGTTTGTTCTTGCACCTCCGGCTCCTGCTTTCAATGCGCTCTTTCCTGCTTTCGTCCTCAGAGCCGCTAGAACTATCATTGTCCTTGGCCCTGGATCGGAGTGGCTTCCTCCTGCCCTTGGACTAAGGCTTATCTGACTTCTTGAGGTCGGGCTTCCTCTTAGGCTTCTTCAGCTATCTCCTCCTCCTGATTTAGTTTTTATCGAATAGCTCCGTCTAGCGGTTATTAATTTTCTGCTAGAGCTAGTCGATCACGCCCTTCATCTATTGCTTCTTCCGTCGACGCAGTTCCACCACCAGCCCACGGAACTGCTATAGCACTCGCTCGTCCTCCAGTCCCTTCCTGTACAACTAGAAGTCCTGAACTAGCTCCCGAACGCTTTTGTCTGACATGTTCTTCGATAGCAGGTTTAGGCACACTGCAGAGTTGTGCATTTATTGCAACTACATTTAGGTGGTAAATTTGTGGATTAGCTTTTAGACGAGAAGTTAGACATCTCGCTCCTTGACGCTGTTTTAAAGCACCTTCCTGGCGAAAGTCTCAAAGACCGTCGGACTGATCGAGTACCCCGAGTGCATCGGCTGAGACAATCTTGAGATTGTCTATGGCATTATGTTGACAATGAATTTTGGGTCCTTGATGTTGATTTCATAGAAGAAAAGTGCAGCAAGATTGCGAATGGGGGGAACGGGGTCCTCGAAGAGCAGGGCGATGTCGGCGACGAACTACCCCTTGATCTTGATCATGTCGTTGAGTATAAGGTGCGTGATGACCATGAGAGTTGTCTTCCTGACCTTAGGGTTGGAGTCTTGCAGGTTAATATAGATTTGGTGGTTGTAGGGCTAAATAATGTTTGGATACCTGTGGAGCAAGTCTCCGATTGAAACCAGGATGTTCGTCTTTATAACACTGTCCACAAAACGGTTCCTGATTATTCGGAATAGCAATTCGATCTTGCTGCTGCAGAATTACTTGCTCACACACATCAGTTTCGTCAGCGATAGCAAAACGGAACGCTGCAGTTCGCTATTGAGGGTGCGAGTGGAGTCGGCAACCTATTTGGCAACAGCATCAAGAATGGGCAGCCATTTTTTGATCATGGGATCGTGGATTAGGTCCTCTGCAATTCTGTGGATAGCCTCTATCTTCTTTTAAAACTAAGCTTAAATTCCTCCATAGACCATATCGATCTCATGCTAGACATTGTTCTTTATGGCCTCGGCCTTCTGCTCTTTCAGCTTTGATTACTGGCCCTCGATGAAGATCATCATTCGCAGGCAAATCTGGCCCACTGCGAAGATTGTCTGGCTCATTCCACATTCACTCACCTCCTCCCCCTTCTCCTGCTACTCGATTAGCTTCTTGGTGAGCTTGTTCAAAAGGATCTGCGCATATTTCTCTGGACAGGTTGAGAGTGAGAAGATGGCGTTGATGCATTGCTCGGCAGCCAAGTACCAATCACGATCTGGAGTGCCCAACCTTTAGGCGAGGAGGAAGGCAAACCCCATAAGAAAATTCTTATGGTGAGCAGAGAACTAGACTTTTGTTTGGATGATGAGGGCTATTTCCTTAACTATAACGAAGTCGGTCTATCCCTCCAGGAACTTTTTTATCACTCCCAACAAAGTCTCGATCGCCTTCTCGCAGATTATCAGCGGCTTCACTCGAGAACTTATCCGCATCAGCTTCAGAGCACACTTCGATTGTTTGCTCGGGTTCGATACTCCCATGAGAAATGTGTCCCAGAAGCTGCGGAAAATGCTGCCTGGAAGTTATCGGCCATCCTTTGGATCGGTTAGCATGCTTACAAGAAGTTCTTCCAAACAAGCCTATTCCTCGACATTGGAGTTTCCAAAGAGTTTCAATAAATTATCTGCAATGGTGTCAGAGTCTTTACCACTGATATAAATTCCGGAATAGGCATTGATGACCTCGGCTTTGACTTTCTTGTCAGCGGAGAAGATGAGGACGAGTCCTTGCTTAAGTCCTGCTTCTGCTGACTTAAGTCCCCTCTTGTAAAGGAATTAGAGTATTTTCAATCCTTATACTATATCGCTTTAGTTCTTTGAACCTAGGAGCTGAATCAGACTTTACATAATCCCTTCAACTACCGTCAACATGTTCTTGTACAGCACCACCTTCTATTTTGTCATCTGTCGCTCCTTCAGCCTCCTTTTCAACCTGCTCACGTCCGACTACAGCTAATCGAAAACCGGGGCGTTCTCTTAAGAAGCCATCTTTTCCTCAACTTCAAGCACGTTTCTTTTCAATTAATCGAGCTAGCGATTGATGACCTCTATTTCCGTGGTCAGCTGGTTTTCTGATTTAAAGCAACCACCCTCCGCAAACGCCAATGAGTACAGATTAAGCACGCTCAGGAGGAGGTCGATGGCCTTCTTTCGGACTTTGCTGGAAGTGTCCTTGGTGCGGTCAGTGGCGACCTCGAGAAAGAGAGGCATAAAGTCAAGACTGATGCGATTGGACTTGCAAAGTTCATCGAGGAGAGAGAGGACATGGGCACGAGCATGAGCATTCTTATCATAGATTCGTTGCAACAAGATGTTGATATATTTTTATTTTGTCTTAGAACGATCTTCATTTATCTCTTCCTTTTCTGTCAAGACCAAACTAATCACTCCTCCAATCAGCTCGCTGATCGTGTTTCGCAGCACGTACGACTACGACTCAAAGAACCCGATGAAGCTGCTCAGCAACGTGTATATTGTTTTTGGGATTACTTGCACCAGCTTTGTTAAGAAGTCTCTGCTATTTCTGAACACAATAGACTAGGAAGCCAAGTTGCTCCTTTGGATTAGCTAGCTGGCCATTAGCTCGAGAATCTCCTTTGAGAGCTGGGGCATTTCTTAAAGGCCAATATTTTCGCAGAGAAAAATAAAATTAGTGAGAACATCATTTAGTTCTTACTACTAGAAAACCAGGTTGACAAATTTTGACTTAAAAAGGTCGCTGGTTTCAACGCCCATGATGAATGTCTTCCTGAGTATCTAGAGAACGCTTTCCTTGACAGCAGGCTCCTCCCAGACACGCTGGGACTCTATGCCCTTGAGGGCGGTGTCGGAAAAATGCTTGAAGAATTAAGGATCGTCCTGGAATTCTTTTCGAAAGCTGTAGATGAAGAGGATTGACTCCTTTACAAGTACGATAATCCGAGCCTGCAATACGAATGTTTCCCTCTGCTATTAGTTCAAATCTTCTTTTTTCCCGCGCTTTTTTGATACCATCTGCATCAACTCCTTTCCCTTCACTTTCTTCGGCGTACCCATCTGCAAACTAAAGAAAATCAGGAACAAACTTCTTTTAAGCCAATTCTTTTTGTGTGGATCGAGTTAGCCTCTGCATGCTTGCAAGAGCACCAACTAATGAGAGCATGCAAGAGTGCTCAAAATTTTATTAACGAGCTTGAGAGAGATTTGATCTGCAGAGTTGTTGATTTAGCGGATGAGCTTGAAGAGAAATTAAAAGTTTCTTGTTTTGTTGAGGGCTGGTGGATCAGCGACTATCTCATCTTGAAGGATTTCTAGTCTTTTGAGCAGTGGACGCTCCTAGAATAGGGAGAGTTCCTCTTCCTGAAGCAATTCGAAATCAGCTAATTTGTACGGAAATTTGAACATAAATTAACAGTTCGTATCAAAAGCAGCAGTCATTTTAATAAACTGCTTAAGCCTTGGGCTTGCGGCCGAAGATGGTTTTCCGCTGTCTGGAATACCTGGGCTAGCGGTACGTCTGTTTGGTAGTTAAATCCGGACTTATGCTAATTTCAGATGTTTGTGTTGCAGTCTATGTATGAACTTGTTGATGGTTCGTATTATATAAAGGAACTATATTCGATGTTTGAATGCCCACGTTGAAATTGCCATATTGTTTTGCATCCTTGATCTCGCTTGAAAACAGCTAGATGGTCCGCTAGTTAAGCTTGGCCCCGTAGTCCCTATTGAAAGTTACAGGAGCCATGTTGTGACGGGGCTGGTGGAGGACTGTGGTGTTTCTGAAGGCAGTTTAGTGAGGGAGGAGGTTGAGGAGAGGCGCTTAGTTGGGGAAGGGGTGGTTGTTGAAGGGAGGGTGATGCCTCACAAGTGGGGGGTTATAACTAATTTGTTTAATGGGTTAGAAATTCCGAAATGTTTACACTCCCGATCTCTTATCTTGCAATTCCAAAGGAGTTATTTTAGTCAGGTTATTTATCGGAAAACCTTGTGAGGTTGTCCCTCTGGGGGCCGCTGATATTGTTGGATAGATCTTGGCAATCGGTGTAGGTGTAGGCAGTTTCTGGGTGAGGGGAGGAGGTGATCTATGTTAAAAGATAGGAGTGGGATTGAAGTGGACACTGGTGTTTTTGGGGACGAGTTGATAGGTGCCGTCGAACTGCTGTTGGAATTGGCGTTAACCCTCGGATGCCAGGTAGAGGTAGAACTAGTTTTAGTCTGCGGGATTGATAATGATTTTAGGCTCCTCGCGAGTCTTGTTTTTCAGCTTGAATTATTATATAAGCTCGCGGAGGACCTAGGCTCTGGGCCGATCGGATTTGATCTCCATGTACTCGAGCAGGGCGTTTTAGGTGAGCATGTTGGTGGTACTGGTCCAATCAGGGGCCCTGGTGGGAGCCTGGCGTCTATCCTCCCAAGGATCCAGCATCATTAATTTTAAGGAATAGCGTGTATTTTATTTGGAAATAAAATGAGTTAGGAGGACAATAGACCCAGAGATCAAAAAATATCAAAGGAGATGCTCGCCGCACTCAAGTCTGGCCTCGACAGGAAGCCTGAATAAAAGAAACAGGAGCCTCCCTCCTTCCCTATCATGAGTTTCCCCATGCCCAATATGCCCATTCCTCCCAACATGGGCTTCAATATGCCAATCATGGACAAGAAGTCTCAAGAAGAAATGATGAAGAAAGGTGGATTCTGGATGATGCCTCCGCCTCCTTACATGAACAACAACTAAAAAGGTCAGTTTCCTCAGCAAATGATGCAAATGCCCATGCCGATACCTATGCAGCCCCCTCGACCTTTCACCTAACAAAAGGAGTCTTCCGCCAAGCAGGCTATTTAAGATATGAAGAGCATGGGGTTTGAGTACCCTCCGCAGCGAAACCCAAAAGGAAACGGCTTTGCTGGGAAATACGGGTAGTAGAGACGAGCTGCTTACCAGCCCTACTAATATTAAAAAAAATATCGACCCTAGCCACGCCAATAGAAATTCTAATACAGCTACCCGCTTCGATAGGACAAGTAAGATTATTTCGGCAGAGACACCAAAAAAATATTCAGCCGTGTGCAGGTTGACGGACAAGCCATTCCCCGGCAGCCCTCGTACACGTACTTCAGGGCTCCTCCGCAGACAGCCAGGTCACCGGGGTCGATAACTCGATCGAAGGGGGAGGAGCAGTACCGGTTCATGCGTTCGCCAGACCTGAACACCTCTGGAGAAAGAATAAACCGTTTCAGATATACCACAGATTTCCACAAGTAGCAAAATATCTATTTAAACAACAATAATCTCAACAACTCCTACCTCAACTACGAGAAGCAGGCCTCTCCGGGCAGGTACAAGTACTACCAACCCTACTCAGACCCACGTCCCCGCTTCGATATGAGAAAGAGCATCGTCAGAGGCAAAAGCAGGCGCGATTTCGAAAGGGTCGACCAGGGCTACTAACGCAACAAGTCATACGACAACCTCAGACGGCGGATGTTCAATTGAAGGCTGATTATTTTGATGTAATTCAAGCACTTGAAACCACGAGGGCCTGTTCCAAATCCTCCAGCAAATCCTAAAGATCCTAAATTCCGACGGAGAGCCTGATGAGGTTGTCTTTGATACCGAGGAGAGTACGTTGCTCGGCCGGGACTGAAGCGTGGGTCATCAGGGCGGGGTGTTCGGCTAGACTCTAAACTCCTCCCAAACTCTCTGCAAGCGTAAACACTTTCAAAGATGAAAGGAATTTCTTTGCGTTGTCTAGGCCACCTTTAATGTTGATTGTGATCATCGCTCCAAAGCCCCTCATTTGCTTCTTGGCAACTTAGTGCTGAGGGTGGGACTTCAATCCCGGGTATATCACTCTTTACACTGACTTGTGCTTCTAGAGGTAGTGGGCGATGTGGTACGCGTTCTTAGTGGCCTCAGTGACTCTCAAGGCTAAGGTTTTGTGGCCTCGCTGGCAGAGAAAACTATCAAATACACTTGGACAGCCGCCAAGCGATTTAGCGTTTAGGTAGAGCCGCTAATAGAGAGAGTCGCTGTTGAAACATATGCACCCCATGACAAGGTCGGAATGGCCGTTGATGTACTTGGTGCAGGAGTCATAGGCGATATCTACGCCGAGGAGGATAGGACTGAGGATGAAGGGACTGTCGAAAGTACAATCACAGACAGTGAGTATGTTGTGCCTCCTGGCTACCTAGACTACCTTTTCAATGTCGATAATCTTGAGAGTTGGATTGGTGGGTGTCTAAATCCAGATGAGTTTGGTCTAAGGCTTGATAGACTTCTCTAGTAGCTAGAGGTTGGTAAGGTCAATGAATTAAGCCTGCAGACCGTGGTGAGGGATCATGATCTTGTTCAGCAGTCGGTTCGTCCCCCCGTACACGTCGTCGCAGATTATCAGGTGGTCTCCTGTCTTAAATAGCTAGAAGATGGCTGAAGTTGCTGCACAACCACTGCTGAATGATATGCAATATTTAGAGTAATGGCAGGCAGAAAGGCAAGCCTAAAATGCCTTTCGAGTGGGGTTGCCACACCTTGAATAATCGAATTATCCGAAAGGCTCTGCAGGAGAGCGCTGTGCAAAAGTTGAAGAGGCATGGATGGGCACATTCACAGAACCATGCTGCTGGTCAGGCTCCTGGCCGTAGTGGATGGCCTTGGTGGAGTACCCAGGGTGCTTGAAGGGCATATAGTCGGCCTCCTAGAACTTTTCGTAATGAATCTTAGGTTTTCTAGTTTGATAAAGCATAAAATGTAATTATTTTTGATGACGTCCTCGGAGCGACGCTAAGCATGGTAACGTGCAAAAGCCAGAATGATGCTCAATTTGCTTTTCGGGATTCTTATCTAAAAAAATGTCCATAGAAATATAGATGTTTTGGCTAAGGGGATTTTCGAACGACCCCTCTTTAAGTTGTCATGCTAGTTCAAAAAATACGGGAGTTGCAAGTAAGCACAATAATAGCTTAAGAAAATTCAAAATCAAATTTTAGATAAAGATTCCGATGGGTGGTAGGCAGTGCTTGCGCTAGGAGATTGTTTGCAGTACTCGAAAGACTTAAGTTCGATCTGGGAATGATTTAAAATTTTTTTTGTTTTCCAGAAACTCCCTGCTTTTTCTATCAATCATGAAGGGAAATTCTTGTGAAATATGTGCTGACTTAACTTTTCACCCCTCACTCTCCTTCCTCTTCCATACCCTCCTCGCCAAGTTTGCACCCTCCACCCTCCCCCTCTCACCTCTCAAGCACTTGCCCAGACTCATCGAGAAGGTGTTAGACAAACCGCTTTCGTAGTGTTAGCATCGGAGGACGATGCGGATTTATGTGGGTGATCAGATAAGGATGGAGTGTCTGTAGGCGTAGGCCGAGCAGACAATGCAGCGAATAGGAAAAAACGATTATTTACTTGAGCAGATCCTAAAATAGTCGATCCAAATTCCAAGGAGGGTTATCGAAACCATAACTTTCCAGAAACGCTCTCCCTCTCCCAGATGCTAGTTGACCGAACTTCATCAAAAGACCTACAGGAATCAGCTCAGTAAAAAGGCTGTCGAGTATCTCAGGGATTGGTTCATTAAGCATTACTATCATCCTTTCCCTACCAAGGCGGAGAAGATGCAATTAGCAGAAATATCAGGCCTCTCGCTCAAACAGGTGCAAAATTGGTTCATTAATTCGCGGAAGCGATTTTGGTTAAACAACAAGACTAAAAAACAGTAGTAATAACAGAGCACAGAATAGACGAATAGAAAATAAGGGAAGGAGTTGATAGAGTAGATTTACTAGAGAAACCGCATGTTTGGCCAGTTTCTCAAATAATCTCACTTTTGGGGCACCGGAAAAATTGTAGATTTTTTTGCTAGTTTGAATTAATTGTGAATCCACTCATCTCAAAACCACGATCTAGAAATCCTTGTCTGACACATATCGCAATTAACTCCACATCCGAAGCAAGTAGAAGTTTTAGCTTTTCTGACTGCTGTACTTCTGGATGGTCTCCTCAAGCAGTTTCTGGAACTCTTCCCTTAGGAATTCCTGTCCGTACAGTTCCAACATTTTACTCATCATTAGCTACATGAGTTAATCTTTGCAAGTTCGCTAGAAAGTGAGCCATTTGAATAGTTTTCGTCCTTCCTGCTCTTAGACTTTAAGCGTGTGCTAGGAGAGGTTGAAAGGCTGAGTGAAGCTCCAAAACGATCTTTTCGAGATAGTAACCAATGACTATTTATTTTTATGAAGATAGATATGCACAGGAAAGTCTGAAGTAAGAGGCAAGTGTGTCTATTTGGATAATTTATTAAGTACAAAGGCAGGGTCATAAAACCCAAAAAACAAGTCGAAGAGGCTAAAATCCTTGCAAGTGTAATTTTTTTCTCTGAGTATTTTGCACAGGCTGTTCTACAACCCTCTTATATATTATTTTTCCACCCCTTCCCACACTATTTCTAAGAAGCTTCGTTTACTTTAGTTCTTGAGCACATCAATCGTCTTCCAGAAGATCACCGACTCGCTGTTGCACTCCAACGCCTTTATAATATGCGCCTTTATGGAAAGAGCACTTATTTTGGGAAAGAGGGATTTAAAATAAGGGTGCTGAACAGGTTGTTCGTCAAAGTCGATGCCAAGGGTGAAAGGTATTTCGTTGAATTGGCGCAGGCAGGAACTGAATAGAACGTGCTATTGCCACTAGTGAATCACCATAGTATAATATGTCTTCATGAGCTCTTAGACGTGAACTATCAAAAGGCCGTAGTAGCTCCGCTCATTTTTATTTAGCAGACTCCTCCCAGAGCGCATCACGAACAGTCCGTCCCAGGCCTACAGCTCGTCTCGGCCAGTTAGCATCGGCCTGCCCATACTCACGAAAGGAGCCTTGGCGTAGAATGGCACTCCGGCTAAGCTTGACTACAGCTGCCGCTAGAGGAGGGAGGGGTTTATGGAGAAAATGGAGAGTGCATTGTGCTAGTAGTATTTGCGCATGGAAGGAGCGCTGATTTAAACTATTTTACCTGTTAAGCTCATTACGTCAATGCCTTCAGGTGCTATTCCAGCCGTTCAAAGACAGCTGCTCCTCCAGGCTTCAGCAGCCTTTCATACTCTTTAAATTCCCACTTCTTTTTCTCGAATTTCAGGACTTCTTCTGGCTGGAGAGCGAAGAGTCTCGAGATTGTTCTTTTTATCAATCCAATGGGCAGCTCCACATCTGACCAGATCGAGCAGCCCTAAGAGTTGGCGATAACTAAGTAGTAGTAGTTTTAGCGTTGTACGAAAGTGAGTGAATGAGATTTAGTAGTCTGCAGAGCGATGAAATAGTTAAACCTGAAAACAGGAGAAAGAGGGGCAAGGAGGAAGTGATGCTGCTTGTGATTGACCTGCACGAAGTTATTATAAAGCTAGATCTCCAATTAACTCTACTGAAGCACAACCAAGTTCTACCCGTAGTCTCTCATCATCTGGTTCAGGTTTTACTCGCCCTTGAAGTTTACCCATTGACACCCTTTTAGATACTCTCCTGCTTTACTAAAATTCTACTCGCATACCTATTCCAGTCCGTACCTCAAAACGTTAAATTCGAAGGCGCTCTGGAGCTAGCTGCCATGGTCCTTGAGGAGTGCGCGCACATCTTGGAGGGAGCGAGGGAAGGAGGGCCTGAGTTGATTGAAGAAAGCAGTCATCTAAATCTGTTTTTCCTTAGAAAACTAGTGTAATTTGATAAAGTCTTTGCTCAAAGTCCTAATTTAGAGGTGATCCATAGAATACTTGACTCTCCTAGATTTCAGCAGTGATTACACCTTCTAGTACTAGTCCTCCTTAATTATGTAGCTGACTCCCTTTTTAATGCAAGAAAGAGTTTATAACAGGTGCACCTTACCGCCCATCGCCAGGATCTACCGAGCCAGCAGCAAGCTCTCCAGACTCAGTTCACACAGTGCCACGGTGAGCTAGTTTCGGTTGAGGTCCAGCCTTTTTAGGATTTAGAAACCAGGCTTTTCGAAAGAAATGAAATTGTAAGCTAATAAGAATCTCGATACTGAAAGAATAGACAAACGATATTCAGGAAGCTCATTCAAACACTCTTCCAACTGCCTCACTCCAACCCTCTGCACCAGCAGTTCCCTCAGCAAAAGATACTAGTAGGGACACAGTTTGGAATCGTGAATGAACTGCAGCTGCAGCGGACAAAGAAGGTGAAGAGTAGCAGAGTCGAGCGAGGCAAGAGTTTAGCGGGCGAGGTGGTTTTTGGCAGCAGAATCGATCTTGTTGAATTATTTTTTTTCCATCTCTTCCTCAAGATCCCTTAAATTCTCCTCATAGAACCTGAAGCTGTCCTTCAAATTGTAGCAGAAGCCTTTTAGAGTGTCCAGCACCCTCGTCCAGCCCAGCCGCGACCCCACCTTGCTCCAGCCGCCTAGAGAGACCACAGTGCGCAAGAGCAGGAAGGAGTCGAAGGGAGACGAGCGCAATTCGGGGTGGACTCGGAAGAAGTTGGTCCTGGCTCGGAGAGTGTGGACTGAGGGGTGGTTGACCATTCTAATTAATTAGAGCCATTGATTATTAGGTAAAAAAGTATAGATGAGAATGAACGGATAATAATGAGATGCAATCATGCTGTTGTCACCGCGTCCTTTATGGCTTGCGCGATGTACTTCACGTTCTTGCTGTTGATCCCCGCCACTGAAATACGCGCCCCTGCCTTCAGCAGATAAATGTGGTACTTATTTATCAGCACCTCGCATTGCTTCTCTGTTAATCCCAAATATGAAAACATTCCGATCTGAGATGTTATATGGTCCCATTTGCCTGGAGTCCCGAGTCTCTACAACTACTCTCTAAGAAGCTTCCTCATCAAGATTATGCGTTAGGACACGGGCTTGAGCTCACCCAGCCAGGCCTTATAGTTCTCGGGGTCATTAAGAATCTTGGAGGCAATGGAAGCACCGTGGATTGGAGGATTGGAGTAATTCTGTCTGACCAAAATTTTGAGTTGGGAAAGGGTGTTAGCGGCAGTATCTTTATCAGCACAGACGACCTGGAAGGTGCCTACCCGCTCTCCATATAGCCCCATGTTTTTTGCGAAAGACTGCGATATCAGAATTTGGAACTGTTGCTCGATGAAATATCTTATGGCCCATGCATCCTTGTCAACATCTCCTGAAGCGAAACCTTGGTAAGCACTGTCGAAATATGGGATCAAAGAATTTTTCTTCATGATCTCAGCTATCTTTTTCCATGCATCTTGAGTTGGGTCCACTCCGGTTGGATTATGGGCACAGGCATGCAGGAGAACCACAGAGCCTGGCACAGCTCCTTACAGAGCTTTGAACATGCCAGCCTCGTCCAAAGCCTTAGTCTGACTGCTGAAGTAGGGGTACTATACGATTTCGAGCCCACAACGCTTGATGATTCCGTGATGATTGCCCCAAGTGGGGTTCGATACGTAGATTTTTCTGGGCAGGTAAGTTTTGATGAACTAAAAGCCGAGCCTGAGGGAGCCTGTGCCCGAGAGAGTCTGGACTGCTGCAATTCTATCTTCCTTAAGAATGGAATGGTCCTGTCCAAAAATTAGTTTAACACCTCCTTTCACAAAGCTCTAGAGACCGTCGATGGGCAGGTACTCTTTGTTCCTGCTCATATCCTAGGCCAGCTATTTCTAGACTTTCCGCACCACGTTGAAGACAATGGGCTTTCCATTGTCGTCACGAGCAGCTCCGATACCAAGGTCGACCTTATTAGGGTCCTTATCGGCCCTGTAGAGGAGCTGAGTGCCAAGAATAGGGTCGACTGGAGCCTTTTCAATGTGCTTGAAGATGTTGACAAGTCTTTGCATTAATAATGACGTAATTAATCCGGGCGAGCTTATAAAGCAAGATACGGCTAATCTTTAATCACTAGTAAAGGACTTTTTTGCTCACTGCAGGCTAACCTTTCTTTTTCTATTTCTTTCTTAATTACTCCTCCATTCGCTCGTACTCCTGTAGCACCTACTCATCCTCCTCCTCTCCTCCCAGTGCCTACTATCGCCGCTCGATCTACAGCTCGTGCTCCTTCGCCTGCGCCAGCAAGCTTTCCACGTCCATCTTCTCCAGCTTCTTCTCCATGTCTTTTAGGAGGGAGGTGGTCTCCTCCAGGGCGCCCAGCATCTCCATCTGTGCTTTAGCTTAGCTAATTTTCTGAATTTTTTCTTAGAGGAAAAGCTTTTTGTTTAATAACGTTGTGTTCGACTATTGGATCATCTTTCGCTCGCGCAGTAGGAATTTTCCTTAGACTCTAAGTTTTTCCTGGTTACCCTTCATCTTCTTGAGCTCGTCCTCGATGTTTGCGAGGGCCTGATTATTTTGCACCAAGACTCTGGAGAGGTGATCTTGGACGCGCATGAGCTTGGCCTTAGCGATGTCCTACTGCTTAATCTTGGATTTGGTTTCTGCCTTTTTTTATGGGGCCCTCTATTGCGAACCAAATAATGCTCCACACATTTAATAATTCGGGTATATCTTTCCAACTTTATTTATGATTAACTTCAATCGACTGCACTCCTCCTCCAGAAGCAAGCTCAACACTCGAAGCCTTTCGCCCAACTGCCTCGACCCAGAGGTCCCGGAGGACTACCAGGAGGAGCACGCCTACGTCCAGAAACTGAAAATTCAGCGTTAGAAAATTGAGCTATTAAAGTCGTAGTTCGTGAAACTGTAAAATCAGTTAGGCGAGCGCGAGAAGGAGATCGGCAGGCTCCAAGGTATCTTACTTATAAGAATCGCTCCAGGACTCCTAAAACTATCGCACCCAGTATGAGTAAAACAGGATTCTTGTGTAGAAACTACAGTCTTAAAACCGACTCCTCCAAAATGAGTGCTAGAAGCGTGTTGAGCTAACAGTCGATGAGTTCACCGTCCAGCTCGAGGACTAGAGGCGCTGCCACCGCTAAAGAGAGCTGCAGCTTAATAAAGAAATTGAGTAATTGTTGATCACTAACCGTCAGCTCTAATTCCAGGTAGAACAGCTTAAGAGCAGCCAAAATGAGAAAGACGTGGCCTACCGCAACCAAATGAACACTATAAAGACCAGGTGGTAAACTCTCAAGAATGATACAATGGGAGCTCGAAAACAGATATAATAATTGAGTCAATAAAATTCCGTCCTCACCAATAAACTCGGCATGCTCGAAACTTAGCTCAAATTCCAGAAGGAGGAGACTTATACATCCAAGTCCAATAACTAGGAACTCAGCCAGCTCCTCTTCACCAAAGACTAGGAAATAGACTCACTTAAAGCTTAACTTGATAGATAGCTGAATAAGTACGCCAACTAGCTAATCAACGAACGACAATAACGATAAAAGCTGATCGTTATCCTTAATAAGCTCAAGTCAAGTTTGGCAGACTCCAAAGCCACATAGGCCAATCTACAGATAAGGATTGACTAGCTAGTCAGGGGACTCGACATTTAATCCAAGAAATTCAACCAGGCAGTCAACTAGAATAACCGATTACTCGAATCGTTAAAGAACTTGCAGACCCACTTGGACTCTGTGAAACGCTAGGCACAGTAAAGCCGTCGGGGCAAATAAATAATGATGCAGAAAGTGCAAGGACTTTAGAGCAAGTCGTTCTGTGACAGGAAGAACAAGTACTAATACGAAAGAATTCGGAGGGAGCTCGAGGCCAAACGAAGGTGCGAAGTTGACTTGATTTAAAGTGTTTTCTAGAGCATTCCAAAGCTCAAAGAGGAGCATTACGGTGCAGGCAGCTTCCTGTGATCATTCATTATTACCAGTGATACTTGCCGTCGAGCTCGAGCTTGAGCCTGGCGATTTCATCTTAGACCCGTTCATACTCCTTCTTCATGGCCAGGATTTCGTCCTTATAGAAATTGTAGTGATCGTCATTGATGGAGTATTCGTCGATATCGATTGGCGAATCCTAGTTTATATTTTTGAGTTGCTCTGGATCGATGCCTCGCGACTTTACAATCATTTTCTTCTTCCCTTTCGTCGCGTTGTAGATTAAGTATGGAATTGCTAATGCTCCCACCACTCCAAAAATGAACAAGTAAAGATCGATTCCTAATTTACCACTCTTCACTGCCGCCCATACCTTCCCTTACTTCTTTAGACTTTAATTGTACCGTGCCTTTGCTAGTGCTCCACTCATGAATTTCTACGTCCATAGATATCCTGGCTATGAATTTTTATTGAGCTCAATAGCCCTGTTAAAATTATGGGATGTAGTGTTGCTATTAAAAGCCTGGTTGTCAAGGTCGACGATGCTCTGATATTTGGATTCTTAGTATTGCTTGAGCCTGGCCTCCCTCTTCTGCAACTGTCGAAAAGACAAGCGATTGATCTGTTGGACTTGAGGAGCAAGGTGGCTGGGAATGGCAGGCTTCTAAGGAAGGTCTGGCAATTTTTAGTCTATGGTCATATAAGAAATTGAATGAAAAAATTGACTTTGCTGATAATTCAGCAGTCATCGCATATCCTTTTGGGCATGAAGAAGAGAGGCTTTGGGGAAAACCTCTTCAATGGATTCGGCGGAAAGGTTTAATCCCACGAAACATTTTTGGAGGCCGCTCTAAGAGAAACAGAGTAGGAGGCTGGCATCACTCCCACGGATGCCAGACATGTAGCTACTCTTTACTTCGAGTACGACGAGAAGAATTAGATGGAGGTATATTTGTTCAAGGCCAGCAAATTTTAAGGGGTGATCAAGGAGTCGTAGGAGATGAGGCCCGAATGGTTTTCAGTATAAAATATCCCTTACTAACGGATGTGGGCTGACGATAAGTTCTGGATGCCTCTATTTCTGGAGGATAGGCAGTTTAAGGGCTATTTCAAGTTTAAAGGCAGGTAGCTCGTCTGGCACTAAATTATTGAATAGTGAATCTACCTTCTTTATAACGATTATGTTTGGAAAGACAGTCGGAAAAAAAATTAATCAAGATTTCTCGCTCAGGCTCAACCCCAGGGCCAACAACTTTACCATCAACATTCATCACCCTACTCGACCCGTTTCTCAAAGTTAGACTGAGGAGCCCAAACTGCACCCCGAGTTTGTTAAGGAAGAAATAATGCCAGGGTTGGGGTGCCTGAAGAAAGTCTAGATAAGGTCAGTAGAATCTCCATCGCGGAGAAGGACTTAGGCGAGCTAAAAATAACAAAAATAACATTTGAAAAAAATGGATAGGAAGGAGAGTTAGTAACTGCCTAGATAAGACAAGGGAAAATTAGTGGTGGCCTAATAAGTCATCTTAAACTCAATTCCTCACGACCGCAAGATCAATATCAGCGACCTGCTCAAGGAGATGAAGCACTTGGAGACCCAGCCCATCCAAATCCACCAATAAGGAGGAGACTAATGGAGCAAGTACATCAAGAAGAACAGCAAACCGGTTTAGCCTTATCGATGTATACCCGAACCTGTCTCAATCGATTTCTTGGCTTCAGAAAACCTGGTACATCCAACCTAATTAAAAGCCTAGAGCGCAGCTTAAAAAGTCTAGACTATATCGCATATCAACTAATTGAAACAAGTGGTCGAATCCAAGTTTGAAAGAGTGAATTAGTAGGAAAGTTAAAAGGCTTGCTGCATGGTTTAGGAGGCAGGGTCTGTTTAAGTCTCAACAAAAAAAAGGTAAAATGAAGACACAAAAAGTCTGGAGAAATCAATAGAATTGAAGGTGAAGAAATTCAGTAAAAAGTAAAAATAAAAATAGAAGGAAGCTTCGAGTCCTCTCAAAAGGAATTAAAACAAAAATTAGGTTAATAAAGCCACCCAGCCACGCTAGTCATAGTTTAAGCCCAGGCTCAACAAAACCAGCAAAGACCCCATCAAAAGCAAATAGCCTAACATCAAACACAGCAAATAGCAGCGCCAGATCTTCATAAAGAAGATGGTGTAGGACTAGCTGCTTTCCTTCGAGGACATTGAAAAGATGTTAGTAAATTAATAGGCGAGGATCGATAGAGGAGTGTAAGTTTCGCAAGAGATAAAATCGAAATAAATTCTCTTCACAAACGAGAAGTTGCAAAGTCTGGGCAATGACCTCTTTCGGCTAGATTTTCACCAGCTTGTTAACAAGCCTTAGATATTTTTATGAGTCATTTCAACTTTATCAGCTATTTTACAATCCACTTTACCAGCGCCTTTGTCTATTATTTAGAGAGCTTCCCGTCTTTGTTGATGTCGAACTTCTTCAGAGCATCCTCGATCACCTCCTGAGTGACTGGCTGAGGAATTTAGTACTTGTCGTTGACAGATTTGAGGATGTGCTGCAACTCGAGTTGATCGATGAATCCGTCCTTATTCTTGTCGAAGTCGAGAAATACCTGATTGACTCCCTATTCGTACATTTCTTAAGTAATCTCAGCCATTTTATTTTTATAAAGAGAAATACTATGGATGGAATTATAAATGATAATGAAATCATTTGATTCTCCAGCTGCGACTTGTTAACCCCATTCCGCCGTCCGTCGACCTACTCTCAGGGTTGTCCTGCATATTCCCCTGCACTTAACGCCCTTATAGCTTTTTAAGCTTTTAGCCGTTTTTGGGTTTCTTTGGTAGAATGAAGCCTCCATCGTTCTATTCGAACTCAAGCTATCTCCTGATGCGTTACTACTGCTCCTTCTACTTTCGAAGCACATTCCTAAGTGAGCCACTTTTCGAGTCGTAGTCATCCTTCTTGACTGAAGGCTTCCTCCTGATCAGCAGCTTGTTTTAACTCTTTCCTCTTTAGCTACCATGGAAATCATTCTGGCTTTCATTCAGTTTCCGAGTTACGAAGAGGTTATTCTGTAGCTGGGCTTTGCCAACTGACTTCACGCTATCATTATCTTTTGATTTAAATGACTTCGTCGTCTGATTAAATTGATTTTTAGGTAAAGTGTCACTGTTCTAGAGCGTAGTGTATTGAAGCGCATGGTTTTTGGTGAGGGCGTGGTCCTTGGTAGCATGCTTGCCGATGCCGAGATTGGGGAAGTAAATCTTGTTTTCGGGCTTCTGGAGAATGAAGGGCTTAATTTTGTACTTGCGTATCTAAGGGACTAACCTCCATTCCATCTCCCCATTTTATACCTAAACGTAGTTCTTTACCATTTAGATATCCTTTTCTGCAGACTCCTTTATAAGATTCACGGTCTCGACTGGCAGCAGGCAGTTAACTATCTGCCAGAGCAAGTCGTTCTAGCAGCTGAGGTCTTTAATCTCCTCGGTTAGTTTTTCGGCCTGATAAGCCTTTTCCTGGATGAGGGATTAGTTTTAGCTGTTGAGTCTAGCGATGATAGCCTCGTATTGTAGGTCTGCTCCTTTTTCCTTCTTGATCTTGGCAATTTTCTTCTATTTCTATCGGGACTCTACCAACTACTACTATATTTTTCTGGCCTTTTCCTTGCGACGCTTCCGCG
Organism: Craspedacusta sowerbii; assembly: GCA_003687565.2. Lineage (NCBI taxonomy): Eukaryota > Metazoa > Cnidaria > Hydrozoa > Limnomedusae > Olindiidae > Craspedacusta > Craspedacusta sowerbii. Next base: position 41,410 of record QQSS02227050.1, on the reverse strand, counting down.
CTTGCTATTTCTACACGCTCTTCACCTTACAATCTTAGTCCGTCAGCTCCCTTACTTCTAATTGCTTCTAAACCTTCATGAGCTGTTACAGCTGCTACAACAACTGCTTGTTCTTTTACATGTATTAGTCTCGCTCCTTCTTAGCCAAATTTATTTATTAGATATTCTGCTCAGATATTTGATTGTTAACATTGATTGCCTGTGCTTATTGCGGGACAGACATAGCTGTAAAATCCATTCCTCCAGACTCGAGCTGCTTCTTTAACTTTTCGATCTCTTGCTGATACTGCTTAATGAGGGTGTCCTTGGGGTCTTCATTGACCTTCGGCTTATTTGATATTTTTCGGGCTCGACTCGCATAACGAAGAGTGCTTAAGGTTTAGTCGTAGTTGTCGCTTGAAGGCGATGTCGCCGCTATTAGCAAAGTCTTAGAATTTCCTCCCAAGGAGTCTTGCAGCAGTCTCGTCAATTTCGAGTCTCTGTATGGAATATGAGTCTTTTTTTCGACTAGGGCGTTAATTACATTGCCCAAGGCAGTCAGAGACATGTTGATTTTGTTTGCTTCCTTAAGTCTGTCGCCTTAGGCCCCAGTCTTGGATTGTCGCTCTGATCCTGCTAAGTCTACAAAATTCAACTTTCCTCCTGTGACTATTTCCTTCTATCCAGATATTGTTTAATAATAAACTGTAAAGATGCAATGCGACCTTGAGGAAACTGCGTTCATTTTGGTAGATCCAACAGTCCTGCGCTTTTCGCCTATTTTCATTTTTTCGAGCATTTGGGTGGAGGAGTCAACGTTCTGAATGACCAGGTCCCGAACGAACACCCCTTTGTTGGGATCCTCCTTGATTTCCCTGGTCTAAACATTATTTCCCAAAGAAAGCAAGTCCTTAATTTCTTAATTATAGATTTCGATGAAGGAGACTCTGATCTGGGACTTCTTCTCTTAGTTGTTCTTGATATCGAAGAAGTGAACGAAGGACCGTGGTATAATTCCTATCAGCTAAGGCCGCTCCTTTATCTAGCAGCCTAACATGCTAAATGACTTCCCGCAGCCAGTCTGTCCGTAGGCCAGGATAGTCGAATTAAACCCATCTGCTGTGCTCTATATAAACTTAAAGGCCGTTTTTTCGTACATTTATTCTTGGGTAGTATCTATTCCGAACACCTGATCGAAATAAAAATCATGAGGAGTGTCGCCCTTCATCAGGGACACAACGTTCCGATCACGTGGGATAAGGATGATGGATGAGTTCAGCTAAATTTATCTCTTGTTTAGAGGCCGTATTCTGGTAACTACCATCAGGTTTTCTTCCTTAGGAGCCTATTTCATGTGTAGACTAATTAAAAATTGAATATCAAATCAGGCTGCAATGTTCTGAATGAAGTATTTTGGCAAGTTGTTTGAATTGAAGGACTAGATGAGGACGGAGATGGGAGGACCTGATTTTTATATGAATAAGAATTCGATGGCGAAATTAGGAGATTCTTCAACGAGAACTAATTAGGCTAGCGTGCTGATGTAACAAGAGACTCTTCGATATTGGCAAGGACAAGCACTTCCCTCTTTAGTAAATACCAGAGATATAATAAAAATTAGCCAGAGTCTAGTCCTCCACCACCATCTCCTATGAACTTTCCACCCGCATCCCACTCTCCAAGGTAGTTCGGCTCGTTCTTAAGGCTCTGGAGAGTTCCTCATACGAAATTATGCAGTGCAGCAACGAGCGAATCTTGGGCTGCAAATCTTCCAATAAGTTGTGCTGTAATTTCTGGCCTTTCAGAAAGATTAATTTGGTATTATTCAACATCAAGACAAGCTTTGATTTTTCAAGCCGGAAAGTGGAGATATGCGCTGTGGGCGGAGTAGCGAATTGACAAGGACAAGGGAATGACGAAATAAGTTGCAGAACACTTCGAGTTAATAGTGTAAAACGGAGACTTAATGACGTAGCTGTAGACGTAGACGTAGAGTTATACCAAAACAGATAAACATATAGAGACTTTGATAATAAACCAGGTAAAATAGTTTACTGAGTAGGTGTCAGTATCACATATTGAGAGACTGAGAAGCTCCATCGAAGTGATCCTCTAACTCAACCCCAAAGACAAACTCTCCAGAATACTCAAATCCTTCCTGTCCTAGAGTCTGAACATGTCCAACCACTTCTTCTAGAGATACGAGGGCAGGAAGGAAAAGTAGGACTTAGTCTTGGCTCACTGCTAATATCTTCTCTACTCCTAACTCAACATCCCCCTCCATTTCGACCAACACTACCTCTAGCTCAACTAGAAATTCGAGCGCAAAGTCGAGTTGATAAGGCAGAGCTACTCCATCGTAGAGCTTCTTTAGTTTCTCGAAATCAAAAAGAAATATTGGCTTGACAACGGCAACGGCTACCTCCCGGCCATCCAACAGCTCAATCTTCTTAACTATTCTTCATCTCCTCGTTAAAAGCTCCAGAGGATTCAGAGTTTCAATGTGGCTATGAAGCTGGCCTGTCTTAAGCACCACTCCAACTCGGAGGAGTTGGGTTCGATGGACGACCTGATGCCGGTGATGATCTTCTGCCTGAGCCAGAGCGAGGTGGAGCGTGCATACTCGTGCATGTTCATGCTGTGGGAGTACGTGTGCAGTACAGGGAGGTTCGAGTGCGAGGAGCGGCTGGTGATGGGAATGACAGGCTCCCTGGACTATATAACTAAATAATGGAAGATCATACAGGGATGAATTATTAAATATTTAAAATAAATGGGAATCCGTTTCTGCATTGAGGATGGTTGGGAAGTTATTTCCAGAGAGCATGACCGCACTCTTGTGAGACTGGTTTGGGGCGACTGTCTGGCGGATATGTACGAGGTGCAGGTGCAGCGGTCGGCCGTGGCTGGGAAGCTCGATTTCTACAGGAGGAGGGAGCAGAGTCTGCAGGGAGTGCTAAAATTTTATAAGCTGTAGGTGTAAAATAATATATTAGATAATAAAACCTTGCTGAGAATTTTTTGTGAGCCCATCTCCACTCGCCTCTCCCACTAATTCTAGCTTGAGCTGCACTAGACTCTCCACCTCATCCAGGATTCCATCAGCGCCTTCTCCAGTCTCCATAGCCTCTACCCCCTGGGGTTCTAAATATCGGATAAATTAATTGCGTTGGACTTAACGAGAAATGTGAAAGTTTGGGTGAACAGCAACCCCGGGTTGAATGAGAGCTCGCCTGTCCAGGTGGAGGACTTCTAACATTATATTATTCATCAGACTATGGAAGTATGGTAACCACATATAAATGGCGGTGAATATTCAGAGAGATTTAAATATCTGAGGGAAAGGCACTTGAGGCCTCCCTTCAGGTTTTTGCAAGCCCTCTCGTTCTTTAATATGCTGATGAGAAAAGCAAGCCAGCCTTTGGAAGAGAGGGAATCGAGTGGGAGTGGGCTATGATTACTTAAATGATACGAAAGGTGGTGTGTAGGGTATAAACTTTCCCGCAATAATCATTTGTTATAATATGTAAAGTGTAATTTTCAGGGATCTGCTTCACTAGCCCATAAGGGAAGCTCTTATAAGCAAACAACCTCCGGAAAAGTTTATCAATATCATCAAACACAACATCTACAGGACCATCATTCCCACCATACTCAACTACTAGTCCAGCTTGGTCCAGGTATAATAAAAACATGTCTAAACCATTCGAGCCTTAATAGAACGTTAATCAGTCCCGATCTAAGACGGACGTCGGCACGGGGTACTGCTGAACCTTATTTTCAAAAGGATTCAGCCTCGGATATTTTACGCCAAGTAAAGATATTTCCATAAGTTTAGAGAACTAACTCTGATTAAAAAATTCAAATAGACTCTCGAGACTCAGGAGGAGGGTCACCAACTAAGGCACAGTCTCAAGCTCCTCCACGACATCGCCTCCTTCTCATAATTCGAACGGCTCAAAACGTTCCTTTAGTGGAATAGGAGAATGACTCAACTGGCAAAGAACTCCTAGGCATAGAAACTGAAACAAGGGTATGCACTCCTGTCTTCAATCCAGCAAAAACTACAATAGGTGCAAAGATATGGATTTACTTTGATAGATCAGTCTAAAAAACAACAATAGCAGGTAGGGTTGGAGTTGTCCTCTCCATTGAAAACTTTTATGAGAGACCTTGAGGAGGACTAACGATTTAAGCTTATCACTTCCAGATACTAACAATAGGATCACTAGAAATTTAGAAAGACTGTCTCCATCAATCAAGTTAATAGACAAGTTTCCAAGCATCAGTCTACCTAAATTCGGAAAACTATCCCCATTACAGCGCCTTTCGTGGCTTAAGCCAAGCGTATTGGAGGACTGCTAACGCGTCTCCTCAAACACATGAAGACTTAAGCATTCCTAAGGGTCAAGCTTCAAGGTCAACTTTCTAAAAAATAAAAGTTCTGGGAGGAGAAGAATAGGTTGAGAAATCGATTGCTGATGCTTATGCATTCGCACAGCAAATTGGCGTCCTCGAAAAATAAATAGCACTTCTTTGGGAAATGGAAATTTAATTTAAAAAATACCAACTTGGCCCTAAGTTTCAGCAAACTTCAGGCAATTTACTTGGCCAAGGATATCCTCCAAAAATATCTGAAACGTACTCTACAGCTCTGGGCTGCCTAAGCTATTAATCGAAATATAAATCAGCGCAGCTCCAAAGCAATGACAAAGGCCTAAGTCTTGGCAAATTGTTTGGTATCAAAACCCAAGATGACGATTAAGAAAGCGTTCTTCAACTGGATGATAAAGTCAACTACAAAGTACATTCTAAAGGCAGTGGACAAGGTGGCTCTTTACTCTAGGATAAATGAGACTGTGGCCTTCTGGCGATTACGAAAGCTAAATAGATAGACAGTATAAAAGCGCAGAGTCTAAATAAGGAAATTAAAAAATATGGGCATGATTTCTATTTACCTGATTGAGCGTAATAAAATCAAAACCCACCAAACTTAGTTTTTTAAAAAAATCAAATTCATATCTGGGTCAGCCTCTCCTCACAAGATCATTAAGAAATACGTTCAAAAATAAACACCCACAAACAGCTCAAAAACAGCTGCGCTTCTATGTAAGAGAATCTCTCATACTTATCTCAATAAAATTCAAAATGCATTTTCAATATTGAAAATTCGAAGCTAAAGGAGAAGAAAGGCATGTGAGTTGGTGGGAAAGTGGTTGAAAAGAATGCAATAAAAAAGAAAACAAGAGGTTTTGATGGATATAAAAATGAGGCAGACGGCGATGATAAGAGCAATGAAATAATAAAAGCTAAAATAATCACTGTAGATAATACAAAAGGGGCTAAAAAAAAGCTTAGACAGGATATATGTAGTAAAGAAAAATTAGTCAATCTTAAAACGTCTCATTAACATATATAAGAGGAATACGCTGTAAAAAGTGAGAAAAACAATTCAATCATGGAGGAAGGCCAAGGACAATTTTAGCAAGATTTTGAGATTCAAGAGCAGATACTTGGTTCTGCTGCAGAGGAGTAATGAATATAATTTGAAGTCAGCGATGACTATCTTGAAATTTAACAGCTAGATAATAGGCCTGAAAAAAGAGTAAATTCTTAGAAACATAATATATACGGAGAAGATAAACGACCAGCAGGTAGAAATAGAATAGATAACAAAAAGATTCTAAAATCGTAGTATAAAGGAAGCACTTTAAAAGCTTAGGATCTACAAGGAAAAAGCTTTCATTTCTATCGTATAGGCCTTGTATATCTGGAAAAACAAAACTAACAAGCATAAGCTTAACAAACTAATCTATTAAAAACTATGCTCAACTATTTATTCAAAAATAAAAAACAGAAGGCTTGAGTTTATGGATAAAATAAAAAATATTCAACAAAAAGATAGAAAAGTGAAAAATATTTTAAGCAAATTATTATATAAGCATAAGTAAAAAGGAAGGTAAGCTGCAATAATTAAAAATTCATTCCGAAAATGGATAGAAATTAAAAAAATTGATAATTAAAATATTAGAAAATTAAAACTTACCTAAGAAAATAAAGAGTACAAAAGAAAAAAAATTTGTTTGTTCATATTAAAAAAAATAAAGTAAAAAAATAAAAAAATATTAGAAAATTGGAGGGAAAAAAATAGAAAAATTAAATAATCTAATATTAAAAAAATTATGGTTTTAAAAATGGTAGGAGTGGCACAGGCTAAATAAATAAAAAGAAAAGTATTTGAAAAAATTGTACAAATGAAAAATAGATTAAAGAAGAAATAAGAAAAATTAAATAAATTGGTATACATAATAAATAAAGGAGAAAAATAAATTAAGAAATTAATATTGATAAAATTAAAATAGAAAAAGAAGAAGAATGAAAATATGGAATAAAAATTGAATAAGATGATAAGAATAATAAATAAAGTTGAGATCAAGAAAAGATAAATAAATTAAGTATTTGCATTCAAAGAAATAATTCAATAGATATAAAAGCGAAAAATAAAAAAGAAAGTATATTAAAGAGTAGCAAAATTAACAGAAAAAATATTTATAAAATTGATAGAAAAAAGAGAAAATGAAGGATTAAGAGAAATAAAAAAGAAATAAAAATAAAAAATAATGCAAAATAATAGAATCGAAGCAGAAGAATAAAATAAAAGAAGAAAATAAAAGTAAAAAGTATAAAAAATTAAAATATTAATAAAAAAAAAAATTAAAAAGGAAAAAGAAATATTTATAAAAATATTAATGTAAAATAAATAAAGTAAAAGAAATAAATAAAGGAAATAAAAGCAAAAAATATAGAGTTTAAAATTAATAATATTAAAAGACATTGGAAAAAGGTAAAGAGGACTTATAAAAGTATTCAACTCTTGGAAAAGCTTTGCTAACGATTCCAAAATAAATGAGGAGATCAGCTTCTTCAAGGAGACCATCCTGAAAGAACTCGATGACGCCAAAAAGGCCCAACATGACACCAAAAAGGCCCACGTCCTTTCAAAGCTGGGTAAAGGACTCGAAAACGGCAAGGAGAAGGCGTTCTTCCTCTGGAAA